>JAODOY010084064.1:0-14666 GCA_025399855.1 Forbesichthys papilliferus
ACGTTATTCCATATGCTGTGTGTGTTTTTTGAGTTTATTCCGTTAAATTAAGTTTAGTTGTATTAAATAACGAGCCATGGGCTCGTGGCTGTTTTTCGTGTCACCGTTGTGTTTTTTCGTTCGTTTGCACTCGCCTCCAACACTCCAGATGGAAAATGCAAGTAAGGGTTATTTTCTCTGCGGGAAGTACATTAAATATATATTGTAATATATTAAACCCTGGACTTTACAAAATAGCTCATGGTTATGTTAAAAACATTCTGCATATTCAAAACATCTGTGTTTTAGGATGATATACTGTAGGCCAAACTATTAGCTCACTTTAAACAATATTAAAAATAGCCTACAGCTGACATCGGCGTACAATCGTTCTTATGATACATCCACCGGTAGGCCTGTAAGATAGGACATATATTTTATTTAGAATCGCAAATTGCGCAAAGCAAGCTCAAAATTATAATGTAAACTGAAGACTCTTGAAAAGTATTATTTGTTTACAGTGATTGGCTGCATGCATAGTGTGTAGACTGTAGAGTGTTGCATTAGCTACCGCCCTCTGCTGAACTGTTCAGGCTATTGTACTATGCCGGATAACCCATGGCATGTATGAACAGGCGTAAGAGATAATTGTCCCTGGATGGAGCTGCATGTCTAAATAGATCAAATCACTAGCTGTGCCTGCATTGTCATGCAGGTAATTTTTCAGGACCTATGTGTGAAAATGGCTTGAGTCTGCTATACATTTGACCATAACCTAATAAAACTACTACTGGAGAATAAGACTTTGTCAAAATCACAGAACTGTTGGCTTGGACTATAGCACGTAGTCAGCATCTAACACCCCCCCACCCCCCTTCTCCTCCGCCGCGCGTCTGGCAGAGGTTGTAGCAGTTGAATGTTGCAAGTAGTGCATAAGTGCCACGTGCCGGCATAAAGCTGTGTGGATGGGGTGCACATTAAAATATCCAACATAGGACATAACAGAGAACCAATAGTGTAGTAGGCCTATTCAGCTTTACTGTCAAGCAGTTCAGTGACCGGTTATATGCATAATGCTCTAATCTGATATCATCGGGCGGCCCCAGTGCGTCTTTCATGTTTTTATTTAATATTTTATTTACCAGAATGGACTATTATAAACAAGAGACAGAAAAATAAGTAGCGAATCTGGCGACTATGTCATCTGTAGATGACCATCTACAGATTTTGTAGAAATGTGAGCACACTGAGCACAGGATATATTATAATAACATTAAATTGATTATATTTTATTCTATTATTAAAACATTAATGTCCTCTCGAGGTTCAGTTAAGCTAGAACTACACTGCAGCGATTTTCGCTTGTGTGTGTGGGACTGCATATAAACAGAAATCGGCAGATCGTTGGTTGACTCTTTGATGTAGCCGCTGGACTGAAATGGCTACATCTGAAACCCGACAGTCTATAAACAAATTATGAATCGGCTGCAAGAGGTCACAGAAGTCGCTAGCGTTTCTATCAATCAGAATCTAGGTAAAGGCTATCGGGCTTTTTGCAGAGCAATATCAATATAGTGCATCAGGTAAGTATTTACAGTGCTTGAACTTTTCCATATTTTGTTATGTTACAGCCTTATTACAAAATTTATTAAAATCTTTTTTTTTCTCAGAATTCTATACACAATACTCTATAATGGCAAACAGAAAAAAGTTTGTTTAAACGTTTCGCAAATGTATTTTTTAAAATATAATATATTCTTAAATAATAACAAATTCTTAAAGCAAGTTTTTTTTAAATAGCATATACAAAACATAAGTATTCACATCCTGTTTCCACTTATTATCCTTGAAATGTTTCTATAACTTGAATGGAGTGTACCTGTGGCAAATTAGACATGATTTGTAAAGGCACCACAGTTGACAGTGCATGTCAGAGCACAAACCAAGCCATTAAGTCTAAGGAATTGTCTGTAAACCTCAGAAACAAAATTGTATCGAGGTACAAACCTGGGGAAGGCTACAGTAAGATTTCTGCAGCATTGAAGGTCTCAATGAACAGTGGCCTCCATCATCTTTTAATGCAAGAAATTTGGAACCACCATGACTCTTGTTAGAGCTGGCCACCTGGCCAAACTAAGCGATCAGGGAAGAAGGGCTTAAGTCAGGGAGGTGAGTAAGTAACCAGTAACTCTGACAGAGCTCCAGCGTTGCTCCATGGAGAGAGGAGAACCTTCTAAAAGGAATAACATTTCTGCAGCACTGCACCAATCAGGCCTGTATGGTAGAGTGGCCAGACAGAAGCCAATCCACAGTAAAAGGCACGACAGGCCACCTTGAGTTTGCCAAAAGATACATGAAACTCTCAGACCATGAGAAACAAAATTATATGGTCTGATGAAACAAAGATTGAACTCTTTGCCAAGCGTTATGTCTGGAGGAAACCAGGCACCGCTCATCACCTGGCCAGTACTATCCCTACAGTGAAGCATGGTGGTGACAGAATCATTCTGTGGCGAGTTTTCAGTGGCAGGAACTGGGAGATTAGTCAGGATAGAGGGAAAGATGAATGCAGCAATGTACAGATAAATCTTTGATCAAAACCTGCTCCAGAGTGCTCTGGACCTCAGACTAAAGGTTCATCTTAAAAGAGGACAATGACCCTAAGCACACAGGATAACAAAGGACAAACTCTGTGAATGTCCTTGAGTGGCCCAGCCAGAGCCTAGACTTGAACCCAAGTGATCATCTCTGGAGATATCTGAAAATGGCTGTGTATAGATGCTCCCCATCCAACTGATGGAGCTTGAGAGATCCTGCAAAGAAGAATGGGAAAAACTGCCTAAAAGTAAGTGTGCCAAGCTTGTAGCATCATACTCAAAGACTTGACGCTGTAATTGCTGCCAAAGGTGCGTCAACAAAGTATTGAGCAAAGTCTGTGAATACCTACAGTTGCAAGAAAAAGTATGTGAACCCCTTGGGATTACGTGGAGTTGTGCATGAATTGGTCATAAAATGTGCTCTGAACTTCATCTAAATCACAAAAATAGAAAAACACAGTCTGCTGAAAATAATACCACACCAACATTAGATGTTGCCATGGTTTATTTGAACATAACATGTAAACATTCACAGTGCAGGGAGGAAAAATCATCAGCACTGCATCATCTGCAAAAAGCAGCGATGAGATCCCCAGACCACCGAACCGTAACCCCTCCCCACCACGACTATGCATCGATATCCTGTCCATGAATATCACAAACAGGATTGGTGATAATGCGCAGCCCTGGCGGAGACCAAACCCCACCTGAAACGAGTCTGATTTACTACTGATAATCTGTAAACAGCTCTTGCTTTGAACATACAGGGATTGGATTGCCCTTAAAAGGGACCCCCTCACCTTATACTCCTGCAGCACCTCCCACAGTATCTCCTGGGGGACTCGGTCATACGCCTTCTCCAGATCCACAAAACACATGTAGACTGGAATATCATAGTCCTAGGCCCCCTCCAGGATCCTTTCGAGAGTAAAGAGCTGGTCCATTCCACGACCAAGACGGAATCGGCTGATTTTTGAACCTCAGATTGAAGAACAACAATGCGGATTACGTCCTGGTCATGGAACCTAATAACAGTGGGTACATTTATTTTTTCCAGCAGCTCAAAACAAGTAAACTGTTTGACACAAATGTATAATTTGCGGCATGAGATGGTGCATTGTCATACATGAAGATGATTTTGCTACGGAAGGCATGGATCTTCTTTTTGTACCATGGAAAGTGATCAGTCAGAAACAACTGCATGAAGTTGGCCCCCCCACCAACGCAAAAAGTCGGCAAAATAGGCTTGATCATCAGAAACTCTATAGACTTTGCCAAAGTAATTTTCACACCTTAAGGGACCGTAAAAAGGCCTACCTGCTCTCTTCCCATGATTCTGGCCCAAAACATGACTTCGCCACCTCCTTGCTGACGTTGCAGCCTTATTGGGACATGGTGGCCATCCACCAACCATCCACTACTCCATCCATCTGGACCATCCAGGGTTGCACGTCACTCATCAGTAAACAAGACTGTTTGAAAATGTGTCTTTATGTATTTCTGGGCCCACTGCAACCGTTTCTGCTTGTGAGCATTGGCTAGGGGTGGTCGAATTGTAGGTTTATGCATAACATCACATTTCTGGAGGATCCTACACCTTGAGGTTTGCGGGACTCCAGAGGCACCAGCAGCTTCAAATACCTGTTTGCTGTTTTGTAATGGCAGTTTAGCAGCTGCTCTCTTAATCCGATGAATATGTCTATTATTATATTGAACTAGCTCTTTGATTGCACCTGAATTTCGATGTATGTACATTAGCAATAAATAAATATATCTATCTATCTTCTGTGCTAGCCATGGATTATCTATAACAAACACCATGTTTGAATATAAAGATGCTCATAAGTCTATGTGGTACCAGAGCACCATAGGTCGAAGGTCGATGATCGATTTTGTGATCATGTCGTCTGTTCTGAGGCCGCATGTTTGGACGCTCGGGTAAAGAGAGGGGCGGATCTGTCAGATGATCACCATCTGGTGTTGAGTTGGGGTATGGGGTTGGGGAAGACTCTGAACAGACCTGGTAAGCCCAAACTGGTAGTGCGTCTGAACTGGGAACATATGGATATGTTGTCCCAGAAGACTCCAGAGGCGGTAGCAACTTACCAACGGGCCCGAAGGGCTGCCGCATCTGCCATGACAGTAGCAAAGCAGCATTCGCATTCGGAAAAGCCATGAAGAAAAACTTTCAGTCTGCACCAAATTGTTTCTGGAAAACCATCCACCACCACAGGTGGGGGAAGCGGGGAACCATCCAAGCGGTGTACAGTAAGGATAGGATACTGTTGACCTCGACAGGTCAATTTTACCTGCAATTTTAAGTTGTGGGGTGAGTCATGAAGGTTGACATGTTTCTTGTTTCTCAGCCAATAGCATTCAAAGTATTTGTTTTATTTCAGTTCATTAAGTTTCTGATTGGGAAAATTGTTGAGCTGTGACATTATACATGTTTGATTGATGGAAGGAAACATTTGCTAAATAGTGCAAATTCACATATTGCATAAACTTTTTTTTGCTAACATGTAATTTGTAATATGGTATTTGGTATAGGTACTGACCATTTAAATTGACCTAAACACTACACATTTTTGTAGCATCCATGTTGTTTCCACATTTTGACTAAAAGCACATGAAGACATCGAAGTCGGTAGAACTACTTCACAATTTGGGAAATCTGACCATGTGAATCTAATCTAATCTAATCTAATTGGATGTACCAATTAATATACATCCCTTACTGCAGTATTTCCCCAATAAGGGCTGAATCTGCTAAATTAACTTAAAATACCTCAAATGTGGGTGAATTTTATGTTTTTGGGGCACTACGACATATTCCAGGGGTGTACCTTTTTAAAAAAGTTTTAATTGCTAACTTCATCACAGTTAGTTAGTGTACAAAGCAAATCTGAACCAGGTATGATACAGTCAGGGAGGTCTCTGCAACAGAGTTAAAACTACAGCCATGGCCCAGAGACTTCCTTGGCCATGTTTAGCTTTCCTGTTTGGTCTCTCCCGTCGCTCTAATTATACGTTTGTGTCCCCTCTTTCCTGCAGGGCCACGAGGCTTGGCGAAGGCCTGTTTGTGGGCGTGCTGCTTGGGGTGGACCTCGTCATACAAGAATGCCTCTGTCAGCTCATCTCCATTTTCAATCTCCAACTGCACAATAAGTAAGCTTGCAGTCAGACATTAAACAAATAGTTTGAGTAGAGTCCGAATTCTTGGGACCCATACTAATGCCAATAATTGTTAGAAACTTCTGATAATGATTCATCTGACATAGAAAAAGTAATTAAAACTTCTGAAAAAATGAAAAATGTGTGGTGTACTTCCTTAGGTAAAGGAATTATGTTTAACCATGAATTACAGTATGTCAATATAGTAGCCTAAATGTGCAAATACCAATATATCTTGAATGTAGCAATATCAGATGAAATTATCTCCAATTTATCAAAGGTGCTCTAATGTATGTATATGAATGTAACTTTTCATCCATCTGCTACCTTTTTGGAAATCTCTAAGTGGTAATCTTTCTCCACCTCTTCAAGCAGTCGACTCTTGCAGCTTGAGTAGAGCATCCTCTCTTTGATGCTACAGCTGTACCCTGGCATGGAGTATATGAATACTAAAAATAGAAGAGAAAAAATACAAATACAAATTGGGGCATACAAATATTCAACTTGTTTTCAAACATGAGCATTTCTCTGTGGTGTTAAGCCCCAGACACACTGCAAGCGATCCACTCGTTGCCCATCGCTTTGTAGCTGAACATTGGTTGCTTGTTTACATTCCAGGCCCTGGTTGCCTAGGTTTAGGTTGCCTAGCTATATTTTCCATGCAAAATATTTATTTATAATCTGTCAGTCAATGGTATCCTGAGCTCCCGTTGGTAGTCGCCTCAATCGCATCGCCTGAAGTTGAGATTTGTTTAAAGTAGTGTTTCTCAACGCCCAGGGGGCGTTGAGACGACGAAGGGGGGCGCTGGAATCAATATTTAGGGAAGGGGGGCGCTGAGCTCTTATGGGGCGTTTGTTTTTTTGGAGAGTTACAATGTTATATGTTATATAATATATATTAATATATTTTATATTAATGTTATATCCGTAATCGCTTGCAGTGTGTCCGGGGATTTACTGGAGTTTTCTGTTGTAAAACTGTTAAAAAACTCACAGCATCCTTAGAGTTAGTATGATTGCCGTACCAACAGACTCAAGATAGTCTCCCTCGTGTGAGTGTTTGTAGAGGAAGAAGTGGTATCTCGGAGTGTCTGTAGGAACCCTACTTGGCAAGTCCCAAGTTTCTGTCGGATTGGAGTGGACCAATTCAATCGTCTCCTTTTGAACATCTAACCTCTGAGACATAAATAAAACATGGTTGTGTTCTAAAATACATGTGCTGTATTCAGAAGAGGTCTCCAAAACTATAAAATAAATATTGGCAAATTTGATTCACCAGCTGTATGTAGTTAAGATGTCTTTGAGAAAGTTGATGAAGGGCTCTTTTGGCGGTTTCCTGAAGTGGAAAAGCAAGGCCCTGAGGAGTTTGGTGTTTGCTTTCCACACAAATCTCTGTCTTTACCTGCAGAGGGCAGCATTCACACACAAACAAATACACTGTCAAACAGACGGTGAAACTACATTTTGTATGAAACTAAATATTTACAAGACATATTATATTTCATGCATATTTCAATGCACTGAACTTTACAGTGGTTAGTTTAGAAGCCAAATATTATTAATATTGATTGAATGTAGAAACTCACCTGTTTTACCATGCCCTGGAGACGCAGTAACAACAATATGTTAATTGCAGAAACACCAAGGATAAAAAGCTAAATTGAACTACAGCCCACATACTGCAAAAATGACACCATTGTATGCATATTTATGAATTGTATATACAATAATGTTAAATGCAAATTCACACAGTCTACTTCAAATCATTGTGGTTTAACAATTGTGTAGGTAGGTACATATCCCATGTCCCTAACTATTATATTTCTTAATGACAGGTATTGCGGATACAGTTAACATGCATTACCTTAATGTTTATTAGGGCCCGAGCACACACAGTGTGCGAGGACCCTATTGTATCCCTAGTGATTATTATTATTCTTCTTCTTATTCTTCTGTCACTTAAATTTTTATTAGGGGGCCTAAACATGCACGAAAACTCACAAAACTTTCCGCACACGTGTCTTCCCCAGGAAATCGCCGATTTTAGGTGTCTCGCAAATGGGTGTGGCAAAATGGCACGCTAGCGCCCCCTACAGATCAGCCCCCGCGAACACTTTGTCCTAGACGTACGAAATTTCGGTGGAACATGTAACATGACCAGGCGTACAAAAAAGGCTGTTAGAGCAATTCCCTACATCCAACAGGAAGTCGTCCATTTTTAATTTAATGGTCATTTTTGGTGATTTGCAGGCATCGTACTTTAACCAACTCCTCCTAGGAAATTAATGCAATCACCTCCAAATTTGCTCTGTGGATTTTCCACACTATGGGGATTAAAAATTGTACAAACGGTGAGTTTTCAATGATGGGCGTGTCCGTGGCGTGGCGTGGAAAATACATGATTTGTAATGAAACAGGAAGTTGGTATAACTTCAGTGTACATGCTCAGAAATGCACCAAACTTTACACGTTTGATAAACGTCCCGCCCTGAAGACATCTGTATGCCAAAATGTACATAAAGTTATAGCGCCACCTACTGGCAACAGGAAATGTCAATTTTCATGCTGTGACGTACTGTTCCTAGCTGGTTAGATTAATTTAATTCAAAACGGTCTCAGACAAGCCATAAAACCCTGACGATGATTGCTTAACGGCTTGTCTGGGGCGTGGCGGCAAAGGTAAATCCTTCGCCAAGACGCATCAAATTGTTGTAACTTCTCCATACATGCTTAAATCTGTACCAAATTTTTATCAATTCATAAGAGCCCCACCCTGAACACATTGATATGTCAACATTCACGCAAAGTCATAGCGCCACCTACTGGCAACAGAAAACAATTGTTGTAACTTCTTCATAAATGCTCAAATCTGTACCAAATTTGTATCAATTAATAAGAGCCCTACCCTGAACACATCAACATGTCAACATTTACTCAAAGTTATAGCGCCACCTACTGGCAACATTAATATATATGTTTTATGCATTCATTCCCTGCTCCTAGCAGGTTGTCCACATTTTTTACAGAATCGTCTCACACAACACGCATAATGATTAATATCCGAGTCCGCGCCACGCCCCGACATGCGTCACGGCACGAGGGCCCGCCCAGTGTTGCTTGCAACCCTAGCTTATGTATATGTTTGTAATTTGGTCTTATAAGCATATACTGGACACTGGGTTATGCAGAACATTGTTATTTAAGTAATTGATATTCTAGTTAATATCATTTATAAAAACAATAGGAAATTCCTTTAATCAACAGAATGCCAGTGGTTAAAGGTATATTAAGTGATTGCAACCTAATGCATTTTTTGTCATATTCACCAAATATCTAAATAATAAACACAATGTGATCTTTATATTGCTTATTGATGATGTCATATTTGTTGTCTGCATATTTGTCATTCATGTATTATTATTGTTGTAATGTGGCTACTGCTGGCTGTGACAAAAATTGCCCCTTGGGGACAAAAAAGATAATCTTGAACCTTGAACATTGTGTGGAAGTCTGGTACGGTGCCAATAGAGTGGCAGACCAGGGTGGTTCTCCGATTCAAAAAGGGGGACCAGAGAGTGTGTTACAATTATAGGGGTATCACACTACTCAGCATCCCTGGTAAAGTCTACTCTAAGGTGCTGTAAAGGATCTGCCACTCCTTGGACACTGTCCCTGACTTCCACGCAATGTTAAAAAGACATGTCATCCAAGACATTCCCTCCACACCCAGAGCTTTCATCCCCCCCATCAGCTGCAACACTTTAGTGCCAACCGAAAGTCTTTCTCCATGGCTTCTCTGAACCTCTCCCACACCCGTTGCTTTGCTTCTGCTACGGCAGATGCTGCAGCCCTTTGGGCCTGTCGGTACCTTACAACCGCCTCCGGAGTCTTCCGGGACAACATATCCTGAAAGGCCTCCATCTTCAGTCGGACGGTTTCCCTGACCACCGGTGTCCACCATGGTATGCAAGGGTTACCGCCCCTTGACATAAGACCTAAGATCTTGAGACCACAGCTCTCTGCCGCAGCTTCAGCAATGGAAGCTTTGAACATTGCCCACTGAGGTTCAATGTCTCCAACCGCCACTGGAATTTCAGAGAAGCTCTGCCGGAGGTGTGAATTGAAAATCTCACGGACATTCGTGTCCCATTATAACAGTATGTTTTTGGCAAAATGTCTCAAAATTTATATTTCTAAAATGGGTGAGAAGAGAATACATTTAAGTCATAGTAATTTTTATTTACAATTACATTCCATTACAAAATATATTTGAATGAAACAATAATAAATAAATAAAATGTATTTATAACCTGCATCCGCCATCCGCCAAGACATTGTTTCTGGCTGCTTATGTAAACACCTCCCTTCACCACTCAACCAATCATTGTGTGTGTGGTCGTGCGGTTCACATATGCCAGCCACGTGCTTTTAGATTTTGGAGCTGGTGCGCCTGTGCAGCCTGGCTCTACAAGCCCCTGCGGCTCTGTGCGGTGTCCGCAAACCCTGCACAGCCACGTTTGAAGCATAAAGGCCCATTTTTGCTTCTACGAAGCTACGCCATAGCCTACGGATAGGGTGGAATCTACTCCGTAGCCTATGCTGTACCCTGACGCCCACCTCTCCAAAAATGTAACTATCCATCTGTCGATTCGACACAGCCAACAACCATCTTGTGGATGCAAGGCCATATACCAGAGTGCTGGGGAATCAGTGCTCTTTATAACAACTATACCTTCATTCTGGTGAAAAATACAAATTACAACAGAACTACTGTACTTGTATTAAATGAATCAAACAATGTGTAGTAGTTATGTTGTAGTTTGTCCTGTTTTGTTGTTTAAACATAATCCTACTCCAGGATCGATTAAAGACAGTCAGTCATTCTTGCTAACTTTGAGCTCAAATCAAAATAGTTTCGTTCCACTGTCCTCCGCGGCACCTCTTCACACATCAAAATGCATTGTGAAGCAAAGCGTAGTACTACGGCTTTGTTTTTTACTTTGTTTATATAACAATTTACGGAGCCAGGGCCATGTAGAAGTAGCTTAGAATTTTTTCAACATGCACAGAGAATGGTAAGCTAGCAAAATGTGAAGAGATATTTGTTAAATTTGACAAAAAGTGTCAAATTAGCTTACATTTAGGTTGCAATAGGTGATTATACCTGTAAGTCTGATCTTATCGTATCTCACCTCTGTGATTTTGATGCGCTGGAGTTCTTGCTCAGCTAGTGTAAGTGGTGCTGGAGCTGAACAGGATGACACATGATGTTGGTAGCCCAGCAGACAGATGTCCTCCTGTGTTGTGTGTTGCAAGAAACACAACAGGCCATATACATCATGGCCTTAAAATAGGAATGTCTCAGCATCACAAATAATGGTACTCTCATTGAATGTGTTGAATAGCGTCCATATAATCCAAAAAGCTATCTGTTTATGTGTAAATAGACTATTGACAGAAGTGCAACTGTGTAGTGTTCCTTAATGATGCTAGGGGTTTTGACATGAAAATCTGATCTGGTTGGTCTTACCGCAACTGTGCCAAACATTTCATCCTTGACATGGCCACCACCAAACTCCTTTTTCACTGTGGCCCTGGTAGCAGCATAAAGCATCTTTTGCCTCACCTGTAGACAGAACCGAAGAAGTTCATAACGCTTGTGTGTTTTATATATTTCTAATATAATTAACTTTTACATACTGGAGACTGGTCAGGGGACCATGAGATAAATATCCACTCATAGCCCTGTGCATTGTGGGAGTCAAGGCGATATAAGATGTAACACGGTTCCTGGTCATCCAGTAGAGGAAGCAGGAATCTGTCATAATCCTGGTCCCAGCTGTTTTCAGGATCTCTGTAGGCCCCAAGCACGAGCTGCTCTGAAAAGCAGAGCAGCACTCATCAAATTTTTTTTACCCTCTCGGATACAGCATCAGGGAATGTGTGCTACATTATTCACAAAGACACATGCTGACATGGACATTATTGAGTGATATTTAAAGGTATAGGAAGCAACTGTAAGCTAATACACTTTTTGTCAAATTCACCAAATATGTCCTAGCAGTCTCTTGCTATTTTACCGTTCTCTGTACATGCTGAAAAAAAAATCCAGTACACAGCCTTGGCTCCATAAATAGGATCAAAAACAAAGTGGTGCAGACCGAACACAACAATATCTTAGCCTTGGCAACATGTTTCCAATGTTTGGGGCTGAGTTTATCAGGCAGCTTCCTGTGGCATTGAAGAGAGAGGTGTTTTTGTTTTTATCGAGTTTAAATAGAAACAAACTCTAGAATGACTTACCATTCCCAAGTGTTATTGTCTATGGAGGTCAACCATAAAATAACTAATGGGAACATTGTGAAAGACGCATCAGTATAACGTTAAAAGAGCCTGACGTCCTTGTGGGGCGCAAGGGGATTTCCTAACCATCTCTCAGGGCAGTGGCTATTCTGAGCCTTCACACATTCCATTTCTCTTCACAGATGCATACTTTCCATTGACCATTGACCAATCTTTGTTGGCCTGTTATTGTGTTTTACTGCACAAAGCCACACAAAGTAGTTGTAGTGGTAGTAGTCTATTATTTTGTACCCTTAACATTTGTAACTTTAGATCCGTTATCAGTGAGATCCTTCTGACCCATATATTCAGTAGCCAATGAAAAGAAACTGCATATCACCAAGCCAACTTAACTAGCACAGTAATTAAATATGGTGGAACGATCTTGTGTCTGTTTTAACTTTGTCAATAGGCATCGGCATAGTCATGTCCATTCACACGCTGTTCTGAATACTCTAGCAACAGCGCCCAAATAGCTAAACTACAGTACGGTATCTGTTATAAAGCTAGAATAAATAAATACAGCTTTGGGACAGATTAATGTCACCACTGTCCGAATGTTGACAGCAGCCTCAACAATATCTCAGAGCTAGGCCTAAAATGTTCCAGAGCTATCATATCACCTTGTGGAATACTGCCCAGGCATGGTATTGGTCAATACTAAACATCAATTCAAATCAAGAGTTTTGAGCCTATCCTGTTGAGACGGTACTGGAGCCCATCTTCACTGCTCTGGGTCACTCACCATCTTGGATGCGGACTTGGATAAGGCGCACAGCTCCACCTCTCGCTCTGGCCAGGAACTCCCTTAGTTCCGGTGTCATTACTAATACCAGAAACATGGCGGTCAGAAATAATCGTTTTCCTTCCGCTAGGGAGGTCTAGAAAGACGGAAGTGCTGTCTGACAGGACTGGACGTAAACAGCAGCAGACAAGATTCAATCCAACCAAAGAAGAAATGTATACATTTAAATAGTTGCCAAAGCACTCTTGTAAGAAGTGCTGTGACTAAACACTGGTTAAAGCGGACGTGGTCTCGCAGAGTGTGACAGAGAGATGGGACGCAGCTCGAGTAACAAGGGCAGGATCATGTGCATACAGTGAGAGAACCTGATCACCTCTCCCAATTTAGCTGCCAGTGACAGTTGAGCCTTAGATTTTGGCCTACCAAACTTCACAGCACCAGTGCTCACTGTCAGAGAGAGGTTGTGACCTGCAAAAAACTTCAAAAGCCCAACACCCTGTGTAGATGTCATTTGTGATCTCCCCATCTATGGGCAATGAGATTGTGCTGAATAGTAAAGCTACTGTGTATAATGTTAATGAGTCCAAATAGGCTATATTTGTGTTTTGAGACTTATGGCATTAACCTAAACGTATGTACGGTTAAGGTGCGGTAAGTAGGATTTTATAAGATCTTAGATAATTCTAGGTTTTAAGTGCTCAAATAATTCTGCCTATTCAGAGCTTCTTTTCTTAGCCTGTGTACCAGATTTTGTTAATGTGGTCTGGGCATGTTCCATTGTTAAGTGTTTCCCGTCCGTGTTAGCCGTCCTTGCCTCGCCCCGCTTCAGTTTGACTTTGCCATGATAATTAGTCTAGAGAGCTTGGAAAACTTGGCCAGTAAACCTAGTGTGTGTGGCCAATCGTAGAGTTGTAGTTAGCTACTGGCGTGGTTTAGGTGTAATGAAGGCAACTTGAAAGTAACTAGAAAATGACAATGGCGGGCCCTACAGAGGTTAACATAGGGTTGGGTATCGAGAACCGAGATATTTGATTCCGAGATTTTGTGTTCCCATGGGTAGAGTTTAGATGAATATGTATTAACTAAGGTGGTTGTGTCCGCCACGCCCCCTATCACACATGGAATTGAATGGAATCGAAAATATTGTTTGCAGAGTTAGAAGAAGTAAGACCACAAAATTATTGAATAATTTGAGTTAATCACCATTAAATGACAGAAGAACATGGCTATTGTGTGATGACTATGTACCAGTAAGTTACTCTAATATGTGGCATATGTTTTGTAAAATATTATCATGTGCAGTATAGGCTAATCATATCAGCCTCAAGCAAATCGACTAGCTACTGGTAAAGCAATGCTCCTTAGTTCATAAACTAACAGAAACATAGCCAAATTATAAAATTGGGTGTTTTAAAGGAGTAATTTCATGCTCCTTTTCACTTGTTGACACAGCTCCTTCACTTCTCAAAGTAATGTAGTTGACCAGTTTAGGTGAAAATAACAGATAAATTATGTGGAATAGCAATAGCAATCACAACCAGAACTCTTGAAAAACGGTCAGATTTCAGTGACTTTTGCTTTAAATTTAACAAGCCACACTGCGCCAACTTTTACGTATCTGTGTTAAGGTGAGCCTACAACTGCTTTATTGCTAGTACTCAAAAGCGTTTTGAACATAGTTTTGGGTCTTCCTTGAGGCCTCCTCCCAGCCGGACATGCCTGGAACACCTCCCAAGAAAGACGCCCAGGGAGCCATCCATCCATCCATCTTCTTCCGCTTATCCGGAGTCGGGTCGCGGGGGCAGCAGCTTCAGCAAGGGACCCCAAAC
>JAODOY010084065.1:0-14666 GCA_025399855.1 Forbesichthys papilliferus
GATATATATATATATATATATATATATATATATATATATATATATATACTGTATATATATAGTATTACTAAAGAGTGCTTCAGTAATTGTTTCATTTTTTCATCAAATAAATGGTATTCCGCTGCATATTATTTTAATCTCTCTTACTGTCTGACATTATAACACAGTAACAGTAATGCACTGCTTTAGGTTTGCCTGACCTGGTTCCTGATCCCAACTATGTCCAGGCTTCCACATACATTCAGAGAGCCCATATGTACTCTCTCCGCTGTGCGGCTGAGGAGAATTGCCTGTCAAGGTAAATGTCATGTTCCTTTAAGGATAAAGTTGGAAAATTTTAACCAGATTGTTCCTGTCTTAGTGATGATTTTTAATATGTTAAATGTATTTAAAATGTATGTTTGACGATAGCTTCTTCGTTTATATCCATTATATTTTCCCTCAGCTATGAGAAAAGGAAAATATGTTTAAAATAATGTAATGTTTAATAATAAGGTTATACTAATTTAACATAAATTCAAGTTAGTTTAACATTAATTCAAGTAATTAACTTGAAACATGGTGGAATGCATGCTTGAGACAGACAGTATCCCTACTTAACCAAGAACCATTCTGTTCCTCCACAACAGACACAAGATGAATGCATTAGATCATGGTATCATGGTGTCACCCCTTCCTCACCACCCCTCAACCCCTTCCACACTCGTACTCTTCACCCGAAAAAACGAATGTGAAAGTGCACACCATTTGTGTGCTCCTTTCAGCAATGTTGGAAATGTGTATGTGAAACACAATCTGTAATATGTAATATTGAATTATTTATTTGATGTGTTCCTGCCTTAAGCTTATCCGGTCTAGTTTTTCCCCCTTTTTTTCGATGATGGACTGCCTTATTGTTTCGTTTTGTTACTCTTTAATAAGGTTTCCTTCTGCTGTTGCTGCTTGTGATGTATCTGGTTGCCTTTCAGCTCGGCCTACAGCAGTGAGACCACTGACTACGATGTTAGAGTCCTGCTGCGCTTCCCACAGAGGGTCAAGAACCAGGGGACAGCAGACTTCATGCCAAACAGGCCCCGCCATACCTGGGAGTGGCACAGTTGCCATCAGTAAGTACGTTAGAGTAAGACTGGTGTGCTTCTGGGGAAAGCCTATAGCCTTAGTTAAACTGAAGGCAAAGTTAAACTGGACGAGATCAGGATGGTCTCGCGAGCTTAGTCGTCAAAATCAGTCTGGAAAGCCTAGACATCATTGCGACTGAGTAGCAATAGAACTTGCCAATTAGCGTTGTTTTGAACCCGACCCGCAAACCACCAACTTGAGCCTGTATAGCAATGGCGATATAGAGATACCGATTTCGAACTTATTGCATGTGTCAAACAGACACCAATGTCAATATGCCTAATGTCTCTGGAGCCACGGTAGGCTACGCTACAGCAAAGTGAGTGAGCAGCCTAGGCTAAACTAGGCCAATTCAGTTGTTTTCTCTGTTAGCAATAGGCTAGCATAATACATTATTTCATAGATGACAGTGACATTTCAGATAGCTGATCAGTTGAGTAGCTGCAATACAGGAGGCTGTATTATCAGGTTTCTAGATTAACAGGCTCCAATCCATAGACTGAAACTGCATTTCTATGACCCATATGTTAGTGGCTGTGCCTATGAAAAAAGATGGACTACAAGCTGTGCGAGTAATATTAATTGATTTTGGTGGTCGTGAGCCTTTTGGTCGCTTACTGAGTCCCTGACTTTTTTTTTAATGCTGTTATCGTCCTTCCACTCGTAAACAGTCATATTTACTGTTTGTGTTTGAGAGAGGGCCAGCTAACAAGGGTGAGCTAGTGCGGATGTGTCTCGCTCGGAAGTCCACTCCACTCATCCTGAAATGTGACGTTCCGGATGGTTAAGCGATCCCGACCGTTCCATTTTGAGTTTGTCCTTCTTCCTTTTTTTTATTCGCTTGTAATAATCACGTGTAGTGGGTTGCGTTTTTTTGGCCTTGCTTCACCTAATAAAATCGAGTATAAGTACAGTTGAAAGTTTCGCCCTCCCCTTTCCTAATCAATAGCAAGAACAACCTGTGTGGGTCGTTCAGTTTAACTCCAAAGACATAACACAGCATCTTTTATGAAGGGTAGCAGCCACTCATGTGTATACTTTGTTTTTCCCCAAAAACGACAAGAGATGGCAAAACGTTTAGGCTGCTCGGTCCAGCTGAACTAGGCTTGTCTAGTTTTTCGTGTTTCTTATCATCTATGCTATTTCTAAAGAAAACATCAGTAACAGCAGTCAGAAAGGCTTTAAAACACGGAGCGCTTGTACAGTATGGTGATTTTAGCTCTATTGCATACATAACTTTACATATACTTACAGTAATAAAGTAAAAGTGTATTTCAAGGCCAAATAACTCAGAGCTATTTAAAAAAAAAAAAAGTATACTTGTGCAGCTATGATTTTTTTTTATATATATATTTTTTTTTACTTAAAATATTGAATCTATTTTTGTATAAGATGCAAGCAATAAGCCACAAGAGATGTATTGGTCTGTTTCAACATATCTACAGTATTAATGTATCTAGTTTTTTTAATATAAAATCACTATACAGAAAAACTTCCTGTGCTTTTTCTTCTCTTTTTTAATCTTAACCTCATGTTGACATCGAGAGCACGTATTGCAGTCCTTTTATTGTCTCCCGCTGTAAAGGAATCCTTAAAAATTCATGACACATCCCATGAGAAATTCAAGCCTCCAGAAATCTCGATTCTCATGGTAGTTAACTGCTATCCTTCTGTGTTGACTTGTGTTGGCAATTCAGCAATGTGACAGTAATATTGTGTTGTGTGTGTACGTGTAACTCAACCAACAAAGCTATAAGGGTATTGATATTTGTCTTGGTGACATTGCTGCAAAGTCATTGTCACAATATGCCTTATCTTATTTTAACCCATGCTCTCTCTCATGTGACTGAGCCTAAAGTACTTATTAACATGATGTTTGCAATGTAACTGGAGGTAATTGGTAATATGCAATACTGTATCTCATAACTGCTGTATATTGCTTTGCTGATGACATCTGTGATGTATGACTGTTTCAGCTACTATAGACATATTTATTGTATAAGTAGCTTTTGATAACAGTGTTGGAGAAATTACTAAAATTCCTCCACAGATTGTTGTTGCCTCACCGTTCCCCATTTTAAATCTCTCTGGCGGTCTGTCGATAAGGTTGTGCTTGGATAACCCTCTCTGCTGCATGACCTTATTTTCCATGTAGCCTGGCCTCTGTTTCTAACTGTGCTGTGAATGCCAAGAGTGTTTCACTGGCTTCATCTTTGAGGAATGTTGACTAGCCATTAGGAGATTGGCAAAGCAGTGTGACGTTACGTCCTGCTCTAGCACAGTGATTCCCAAGGGTCTTTTACACTCACCATGTGTGATTAGAACTCTTCACTGTCAATCTCTGCCATAGGACCTCATGACAGAGCGAGCGATAACATGGATATGGGTTAGTGGAACAGAGCAGTTGTTTTGCACAGAATTCTTTTGGAGATAGAATATACACCGACCCAGATTCTCATAATAAACGTTACTGTCCTACATATTTATTTAGCATTTTTTTCATGTTTATATTATTTAATCTGGTTTACTTACCACACTCAGTATTATTGAACTCTGAAAATAAGATATTTATATTTCTTAATATATTGTCACACATGAAAGGAGAGAAGAAGAAATGAATCTTACTTGATTTATGATGTCTTTATTATCACGTTGGAACTTCAAAGATCTTGACGAAACAACGGTATAACCTATGCTAGGGAAGCCTAACCTTAGGAGCATGGTGGGTGTTTGTTCAGGTGCCTCATGAGTGCAAACATACAAATAGTTTACATAGACCTACAGTATTTCTGCAGGTAGTCATCCACATGATGACTGGAGACATGTAAATGACTGTTGCAACACCATGTGTGCAGCACAAATTACTCAAGGGTAAGACGTTATGTATTCTGTGATTACAAAGGACATTCTTATTTAAGCCTGTATGTGTCCTTCCAACCCTGCATTCCCTGTAGCTGACATAGCCAGCAACTCAGTCCAGGATTCAAAGGAAAGCCAAGGGGCCCATGTAGACATCTCATGGTCTGCTAACCCCAACAACAATCACACACACACGCATGCACACGCACACACGCACACACACACACACACACACACACCATATCTGAAAAACCTGATTCATAGAGTAAACATCCCAAAAGAGTACAGTTCCCTTCTCTTCCAATAATGTGTGAGCAAGATTGAATAACATATATATTATATATAAGAAGAGTCCATTTATACTGAAGGACTGGTTGTGGAAACAACCAGTGGCCATGAGTATAAATGATCATCAACAGGATGTTATTTGCTTCGGTAAAGTGTCTAGTTAGAATCACCCGCGTCACTTTTGAATTGAATTTGAATTGCATGAACAGACTGAGACTCAACGGTTATTGCTGGTAAAGGTATATTTTTACCCTTTTGTTTTTACCTAACCTAATATGTTGTCCCCAGAATGGCTAATGTCTGCCCCAGGTTGCAAATGACGGTCAAAACAAAAATGTTCACAAAAGCACAGGGGAAGGGAAGGGGTAGGCCAATTGAGCTTATGAGAGTTTATGAAGTAGGAGATCTACGCAGTACATCCTTTAAGCATTATGTAATCAGGTGAAGTCTTGCTGAGATGAACGTCTTATGTGCAAGACAGGCCTGGCCAAGAAGCAGCATAAAATAACAAGGATTCAGACGTAAAAAGAACGGTAGTTATACTGTACATACTGTAGAGTATATACAAGACTCTTTATCCACTAAATAGACAAACACAATGACCAATTAATTTGCTCCTTATCATTCAGAGTTTATTAACATTGCCATATTCAATTAGTTCTGAAGAATGTTCCAAGCAGTAGGGCAGCAAACTTAATAGACAAACCTAATAATAATCTATTGTATGGACAAGAGAAACAGATATTAGCAGCAGGCCCTCCGAGCGTAATCCATAATGGGCTTTCTGTATTATTAAATACTCTTGCTTAGGTAGGTAGGAATTAGCCCAAGGAGTGCCTTACAGATAAAATGACAAGAAAACAACAAATACAAGGAGGGCCATTGGTCTTTAGCATAGAGAGTATAATAATTATTTAATTATGTCCAGTATAGAATCGTGCAGCACAATGAGAAACAATGTCCGGTGTCTGTAGACATTGGGAATAATTCAGGTAAATTAGATCTCCATAATCCAGCATGGGCAAGAAACCTGCTGACACAAGGTATCTTGAATATATGCGCATGATTTCGATTTGTGGGAAAAGGCTATATTTTTCTTGAGTTTAGGAACCAGATTATTTATTGTGGTCAATTAGGGTTGGCCCAGAATAGTCGGTTATTTGTTTGATAAGTAGGTATTTGGTTTTCAATTTTGTTATTAGAATATTCTTTTATTGTTATCTTATATATGTGCATTTGCCCTGTGACTCATAGTTTCTCAGTAAATTAATTGGTTTCAAATAGCTTGGTCTGTAAGCAGAAAGATACGCTTCTCTTTCAACATGGCCTGTCATTGGCTAATGCAATTTATATTTTATATCCAGCTCCTATTGGTTCAATCGATCTGTCAGTCAAATCCTTGCAGCATGGGGCGGTTATTTCGAGAGCTAGGCTAGCGTCAAACTAGAGTACCTGTAAGACAGAGCTTATATGACATTAATGCAATGGCAGTCTGTGCAGTATTTATTAAAGGAGTCATTTCACGCTCGTTTTCACTTGTTGACACAGTTCCTTGACTTCTCAATGCAATGTAGTTGACATGCTTAGGTGAAAATACCACATAGTTTATGTGGAATAGTATCAACAACCCTTTAGGTATAATTTCAGTGACTGTTGCTTTAAATTTAACAAGTCACTGCCCACCCCGCTCCGACATTTACATAGCTGTGTTGGCGTGAGGCTACGACTGCTTTACTGCTAGTACCGGTGCAAGCTACTCAAACGCGGTTTGAACACTGTTTTATGGGTTTTGGAACACATATGGTTTAATTTCAACAGTGTTTTCAATGTGTTCATTTTGTGCATGAATTCCGCCTCGCTGTCCAGACTACAGTAAAGGATACAGGCGGTGGAATGTAATTCATTGTTTGTGTCAACAACACAGCAGCAGCTTGGTCACACAGCCCTGTGTTGGAACAGTGTTATGTTTTGATAACCAGCCATGTATCTACTAAGCACATTATTTCATGAATGAAGGTTAAATTATATCATAGCACAACATGGCAACCATCCTTGACCACTAAACAGCCATGTACCCATAAGCACGTATGCATTAATGAATGAAGGGTTACATACAGTAGCACGAAACCGCAGCTGTACAGTGAACAGATTTGAAGATATGCTACCCCATTTCCTGATCATTTTGATGAGCTCACAGGGGTCTATGTATCAGAAGTTCAGCACAGAGTTGCTTACTGTATGTGGTGTAGTGCTGATGGACGGAAGAGGCTGAGACTAGTATGTGGCCAGCAGAGATGAACACTTGAGGATGCCTGAGGTTTATTATTGGTTATTTCTGCTATGGAATGAATGAGTTCTTAGGTTTTCATTTGCTCCACAGATGGAAAAGTGCCCACTTTCCTTCAAAGGAAATGAATGAAAACACCTTCCAAGTTCTCATTCAATCTTTAATGACGCTTCCAATAAAAGCTTTACCTATGTTGAAACATAGCCATGAGATGGAGAGCAGGCATGTACAGTATACCAGGTGGTCAGTATGACTTGTACCACATCAAACAGTGAGCTCAGCTTTGACTCTGCTACCAGTAACACCTACGAATGCTAAATGCGTTAAATGGTAAATTGACCGCATTTACAGTATATGGCATTTTTCTAACCTGCCAGCCACTCAAAAAGTACCATACATGATTTCCTCACATTCGCCCACTCCCACACGCATTCACACACCGATGGTGGTGTCAGCCAAGCCATCCAGCCACCGGGGACAGATGACCAGGAGGCAAAGTGGCTAGAACCAGCAAGCTAACATTACATTAGCCTCATCCTCTTCCGTCCATCAGCACTACGTCACATAAGCAGCTCTGTGCTGAACGTCTGATGCATAGACCCCTGTAAGCTCGACAGCATTTTCTGAAATTGAGAAGTAGATTTTCATTGGCTGTTGTGTAATTCTGGTGCGACACTAGTGCCTTAGCCTACTTGACAAATGTTAGATGTTACAATTATTTTAAGCACTAACAGTAGTCTACTTATCTAACAGAACTATACCTGAAAACAGCCAGAGTTGTATTGGTAAGCTTCTCAACAAATACATCTATATAGGTTTAACGACTTTGTCATTGAGTTACGTAGTTGGATGTTGTGCATGTCAATCAAAATACCTCTCCTTCCAAGTAGGCGGATCTTGCCAATTTAGCCAGCGCTGTGTCCCAGACTTTACGTAGCAGTAACACATTTGTTGTTAGATAATTAAGATAATGGATGCAGTAACTATTTCAAAGGAGTTTGTTAGGTAATTTTTCCATCATCAAGCTACTGCGACTTAACGCTCTAAGAAAACATGCTAGCAATGTCCTCTAATAACAGTTGAGCATATTTTGAATCTGACGGAACATTCCGTCAACTGACTGTTTGGCTGTAATAGCTTTCTATGGTGTTTTGTCCTACCTAGTTACTGTAACTAGGGAGGACAAGTGAAATGGGCGGAGCTTGGGAGAGGTCAATTACATGTCCATGCCCAGCAGCCTCTTAATAAAAAGTGAACAGCCACTAGGGTCGCTTTGACTTTTGGCAGATGTCAAACTGACTAGTTTATTGACAGCGTAGGTCGCAGAGAGTCATTGCTCTCAAATTACAATTAATTTGAGGTGATCAGTAGCCAAGCGCATCCAGGCCTTCCTAAACCGATAAAGCTGTGCAAACATGCACAAAATGCAGTAAAACATACCCACATAATTCACATGACGTGATACACAAATCAAGTGTGCATGCACACACACACACACACACACACACACACACACACATTACAAACATGCACGCTTGCACAAAGCAAAAAACTTCTTTGATACACACTAATTAACAGCATTCACACATCATTAGGGTGTTAGCGTCTTGATTCATTAGTGCTATGTTTGCTATTAATTAGTATACATTTCTCTTTGATACACAATGATATGCTTAGCCAAGCTGTACATGGGATGCACCGTTTAACCTGTGAGACAAACGGCTTGAACACATGCTGTAAACAGCTCTTATTGGCAAGTTAAACATTGGCATGCAAACATTAAAAGGTGTAACCGTAACAGCAGAATGAATTAGGGTTCAATTACATGGCACATTGCATTATTTATGTCAAATACATTTATTTATAAAGCATACAAAAATAAACATGAAGTATTTTGATCAAAGTCAAAATCAATGTAATGAATATTACATGTTGCATTGGCTGACTTTATCATTTTGCAGACATTACACTATATTACGCCAGACCCTCACCGTGTTCTGTAATCCACTCGCTGGTTCCGGCTGGACTTCAGTTGTCCTCTGATCTTCTCAACAGGCATTACCACAGCATGGATGAGTTCAGCCACTATGACCTTCTGGAGGTTAGCACAGGACGGAAGGTAGCGGAGGGCCACAAGGCCAGCTTCTGTTTGGAAGACACTACCTGTGACTTTGGCCACTTGAAACGCTACGCGTGCACCTCTCACACGCAGGTAAAAAAAACATTTATGAACATGATCTGCGAGCATGTGTGCCACTTGCTGCACAGTGATGTTAAAGAAACATGTTCTCTCAAACTGTTTCTTATATTTTGGCAACCTGGGTCCTGCTCAAAAGAATGACATTACTCTTAGCTCACTTTGGCAAACACCTTTTATTTGGCAAGAGAGCAAACAGGTAATAACACACACGCACGCACACACACACACACACACACACACACACACACACACAATGGCACGATAGGAGGGGAGTCATTCACAGTGAACAAATACCTTAATCATTAAATTAACACAAAAAGGAGCTAACGCAACATGCAGACTAAATGAGGAACAATGCATTTTTACTAGACATAAAATAGTACTAAACAATAAAGAACGGGGCTAAGTAACATATTGAATGCTAGGGGAAGCCCCACTAGTACAACATAAACAAGCTACAATAACAATAATATGATTAACAAAGCCTGAATCCTACGGCTGTCAAATGGCCAGGCAGATATACTGTAGATAGCTAATTAGTTCCTTTTATTTATAATTAAGGTTGGCTGTTGCTAGGATTCCGTTTTAAGATACTGCAAATTACATTTTCTGATGTGAAATAATATAGTAATTTGTCTCCAACTGATGTATGGCATTAGCAATAGCAGGAATGGGTAGAGGTGGGTACATTTGTAATAAGTCTGAGGCTAGCTATGCACTATAGCAATCTACGTATAATGACTTCATTTTATGTATATTCTTATCCATGCTATGGATATCGTATACAATAGGAATGTGCACATCATAGATTGTGTTACATTTGCATCATATTTGACCACAGCCCATGGGCATACTGTATTATTGCAAATATATAAATAGTTAACTCTATATTTCTTCTCCTCCTGTACTATTTGACCAGGGTCTGAGCCCAGGCTGCTACGATACGTACAACGCTGATATTGACTGCCAATGGATCGATATCACTGACATCCAACCAGGAAATTACATACTGAAGGTAAAGTCGATGTGAAGATTCATTCAAGATTGATACAAATTTGACAGGTTTGTGTACAGCACAAGGCCACTTTTAACAGGAGACTACTGTACACTTCCAGACCAGCCAAACAAATTGATCTGAAAGTTAAGAGTTGGGAAGATTTGTACAGTTTTGCAGTATTTCGTGAGGTGTCCTTATAGATTCTGCATGGCCTCTGCAGGTCATGGCCTATACCTGGTATTCTGTGCGCTTCCATGATAAATCTTTCATGCATGTTATACCTCAGCATGGCTTGAAGAACTATATTGTCTTTGGGCACTTGAGCTTCATATAGCCATGTCGACTTGCATGTGTACAGTAGTGTTTCAACCAGAGGACCATGGGTATTATGAGTACAGTGTATTTGAGCAAGACACTGAATCCCTACCAACATAATAAGCACTGCTCTGTAGCATGCATATACATACTGACAAGGTAAAAATAGAATTACCAGATCAACGCAATGTACAGTATATTCCAAACATGCATTGCGTTTTACAGATGGTTCGGCATATAATACTATATCTCAATTTGACATGGGTATATATATACAGTATACACACCTACTGTACGTTACATCTTTCATAGTCTCAAGATTATTTAATGACTGTGAATCAATCATGAATAAAATGTGTTTTGTCTTTAGCTCCAGGTAAATCCCAAGTATTTGGTGCTGGAATCCGACTTCACAAACAACGTGGTCAGGTGCAACATTCACTACACGGGGCGCTTTGTTAAAGCAACCAACTGCAAGACAACACAGTGAGTACAACCATTGTGGTGGCATTGCTACAACTATCACTACAGTGCCAATAATGAGGACAGGATACCCACAGCACCGTGTCCCAAAGTGTGAGACAGGAGCACATGATGTGCCTGCTACAAGGTGCTCAGAGGTTCTGTGATCATTTCAGCATTAGGACATTTGGATTATTACTGTATTGTTATCTCTAATAAAGTCAGCACACAATGTGACTGGAAGAAGTGGTTCAGCACTTGAAGGTCAATGGCATTGAAAAACGTGTGTTAAAGGTCTAAATATGTGGGGACTGCTATTCTAAAACACCACTGTATTGAATGGAGATACACAGCAACACAAGATGGGGTGCCTGCTAAATGCAATCTTAATGAACATCTTTCTCAGTGTTTTAAATTACTTAGTGGACCTAATGATCCCTTCGCTGAAATATTTGATGATTTCATGAATTATGTGGTCATTCTCTTCAAGATGAATGGCTGTTGAAACTTGTACATTTCCACTAAAAGGGAGCAGTAGGGGTGTCCAGACTTTCCAATAGCTCTATTAAGAAATGTATCATTGTACTCATAATCACTATATCTTTTTGAAGGGACTGTAGATACACGAGTGCAGCGTCATTATTTCCAAGTGCTTCTGAAAAGTATCCTTCTTTTCAAGAGCTTATAAAACATTCACTAAAGAAATGTGTTTAAAAAAGCATTTCCATAATTACTGAATCATAACAATTACTTTTATTTCAGAAGGTAAAAGGAATACTGTAATTGTGGGGAATTTTACTTCTGTTGCAGACTGAAGATTTCTTTCTGCTATAGTATAGAGTTGTACTATAGTAATGCATTTTCTTCTTTCACCCCCCCATTCATTGTATTATAGCTTAACACATTGCAGGTTGTGAAATATGATTTTGCTTGTCAATACACACCATGGATACAATGATAATTTGAATATGATTTATTGTTGACATTGATTATATTTAAATGCTACAGGTGCCATCATTTATATAATCTTAAGTGTGATCTTTTCTGCTGTACAGTCTGACAGCGGGGATGTCTGTGTGTTTGCTGTGCAGGTCCTGAATAAGCCTGGTCATTAGCCGCACAGCTGGCTCAAGAGTCCAGAGGAGTACTGTTCCATTGAAATGTGAATGGAATCCTTTTGCCTTTGTGATGTTGTGATATTGGTGATAATGTATGTGTCCACACTTATTTTCCTTTATTGTATTTTTCTTTTCTTTTTTTTTTTGTGGTCTATTTTTGTTTTTGTTTCCTGGGCCCAAACAAGGGTTCAACTGGCACTGAAATGAATGTGGAGTATTATATAGTATATATAACATGCTGTACACACACTCTCACTCACACACACACACACCCACACACACACACACTGACATAAACATAAGAACCAGCTCTTCTGCACCACAATATTACCCTTCCATTCCTTATTACCTGCTTGCCAAAACCCTCCCCATATATCCGTCCTGCCACTTGTAATGTGATTTGGGCACATTCCAGGAGACACTGCAGACCATTTCGAATTAACTGTATCTCTGTATCTGCGCACAGCCAAAAACAGCTGTGCACACCTCCGTGGAGTGCCGCCATTTTATTATAAATGGGGCGTGAAATGGCAGCAGTGCAACAATGAATGGTCCCCACACAAGTCAAGGTTCAGCTGCAATCTGACAAATGTAATAAAAGTAGGTGGACGTCTTCCCAAAATCGGCCTTCCATGCTGTCTGGGGGAGAGAAAGTGATGGCCGGTTACTAAACCATAACATGTTGTCAGCACTGCCCCAGTACGCCTGGGCCAGGGATACTGAGAACTGTCTCTGGTCACCTGGTCATCCAGTCTAATATACGCTTTCATTTGTAGTCCACATCTACTGTAGTAGTCGGAGTCAGTCACAAAGAGTGTCCGTCTATGCGAGGCACTTCTAAATCTCCTCAGTTATGTTTTGTTCCCTATTTTCCTTATTTCAGTGACAAACAAACGATAAACGTAACTGGCAAGAGAGTGCTGTTAGAGAGCTTGACTCACACTGTGTACACTGTGTGTTGACATTGGCTTTGTGTTTGTTCTTCAGCTAGCAACACTGGTCAGATGCCACTCAGAGTATGTCAACTGTCACTTCTAAACGAATGTATATTACCCATAACCCGCTGTATTGTCATTATCCTGTTTAATGTTGAAATGTTACTGTAACTCGGGAAGCTCCAGAAACTAGCTTTCTATAATGTTTTATTTCTTTTTAATCTGAATAATTTGTAGACTTCAGTTCAATAGCGTCTTTGTGTCATAAGACAACACTGATCACTTTAATGCAGAGTGCCAGCCAGCCATCGCTTCCTACCTCTACAGGTGAGTGAACTATTGAATCCCGTCGACGGTGGTTTCCATGAGTATTTCCTATGTTGTCTTGCAATGGACTTATTCCACCTATAGCTGCATCATACAGTGAAACCCCTGGGTTATAATAAGTTAATGAGAACTGTTTTCTTCCAAAATACAATATATGCATTTTGTGCGAATAATTTAATCACATATGGTTCATGTACAGACGATCCAGTCTATAAGCATAACAGTGTTATAATATTGGTACTGTATACTGTATTACTATAGGCTTTAAAAAGCAAAATAGCCTTGTTTAAGTTGTAATGGTAAGAGGTTTTACATGATATATGACTGGTTTTTATATAGAATAAAACATTTCTAATGCAGTTTATTTACCAAATTACACAGAATTT
The DNA here is from genome assembly GCA_025399855.1 of Forbesichthys papilliferus. Taxonomy (NCBI): domain Eukaryota; kingdom Metazoa; phylum Chordata; class Actinopteri; order Percopsiformes; family Amblyopsidae; genus Forbesichthys; species Forbesichthys papilliferus. The sequence goes on from JAODOY010084065.1 coordinate 13,294, forward strand.
TAATATTGTACTGTAATTGTTTGGTTTGCAAATATTTGTATTCTAGCATCTGAATATGTTTGTACTGTAAATGCTTCCATGTTTTTAACATGATTCAATCCAGAAGATAGTGTGTGATAAATATATCTCTAAAGTGATAAGTATACATTAGATGAACACCTGTCAACATGTCATATTCAATAAATAAAAGATGTTTACACATCTGTTGTTTACAAAGTGGTATATAAGTACTATACGGGGGGTTGCTTAAGTAACTTGGTTTGGTTATTAGTACTGCTATGAGTCCTTGTTATTCAATATAATATTGGTGTAGTCAAATATCCAACCTACACAAATTATATATGTTGATCCAAACAAAACAAAACTGTAGGGAAATTTAAATTGATTCGTACAGTGTGTACATTTGCCGGCAGCTTCAGCCCCACAATGCAAATCTGACCTTTTCTAAACTACAAAAATATATGAAAAATGCACAGGTCTTCACATGAACTGACATATTGGACATATTTAAATATATACTGTGTGTGTGTGTATTAATTAATTCATTAATCAATGCTTTAGAACACACATACAGCAAGGTAATGCTGTGTAAATTAACCATGTTGCCAAAAAGAAATACAGTATGTCCTGCCGGAACATTCCATCGAGGTGAGAGTATTTTCATTTGAAGATCATTATTTTCATGCACTGACACTATATGGCCACATTTTCTCTCCATTATTTAAATGATGTCTACGGCCCCATTTATTTCCTCTCTGCCTCATGTGGCATACACGTTTCATAATGTAAATGAAGTCATATTGCCCTCCTTACAGCCAAAGCTGCATCTCAAGTGTATGCTGAAAGGTAAAGGAATATGACATATTTAACAATATTTCACATATGTAAAGAGTGTGGTGGCAGATACTTTGCATTTCAAAATTAGGCATTGCAATGTAGTGGCATGCTGTACAATAGAATGTAAAAATAGAAGCAGCCAGGTGAGTGCGGGTGCAGAGTAAGCTTAGGAACGGAAGGCAGGCAGTTAAAAATGAGTACTCGCTAAATGTTTTACAAGCAGGAGTATCCAATTCAAACTTAGCAACAAACAATCACAATGACAAAAGACACTGAAGCAAACCCCAACATATACCCCACAGACATGACGTACCAGTGATCATGATGACAATGAGTCTGGAGTGTGGCTGGGGAGTGTTGGGGATGCATGTAGCTTCAGGCCAGTGGTTAGTACACCTCTGAGTATGAACAAAGGACAAAGGATAGGAGTACCGTTCCCAATGGCAGCCTCATATGTTACACTTTGATTCACACTTATCCTTAAAGGGTATAGAATGAATGGGTAATACAGGAAAAAAAAATTATATATATATATA
>JAODOY010084068.1:0-14663 GCA_025399855.1 Forbesichthys papilliferus
CACTGATATTTATTTTCGATCTCTATTATGTCATGAGCTTCCTCAGCCACACATCTTACTTCTGTCTAAACCAAACACAACTAAGCCATACAGCCAATGGGCGCATCTCCCCACAAAATAAACATGAATATTGATATTGATTGATATTGCGATAACGATACTGAATCGATATATTGTGCACCCTTAGTGTGAGCTACAAATCTTTTAGACGGACACAGATGTGCCCCTGCTCTGATTTCACAGCTATGCCGGTTCAAAACAATAATTGGGAGGCCCTCCCAATGGCCACTGCCTGTCACATTATCACACAGGAAGTTGGCGAAATTCCCTCAGTGACATAATTTCCCTGGAAAGCAGAGAATGCTTTTGAAAAACAAGCAACATAAAGGCTATCTCCTTGGGTTGACTTGACAGAGGCATGCGAGTCTCTGCGCACATACATATATTACACACAATACATCTGACGAGAAACACGTTGGGGCCTTAATCCCCCCCTCCCCCCGCTGATATCTGGGAGTGTAGCGATGCAGGCTAATCAACATTGACATGCTGCAGCAGCTAGCTAACATGCTCTAAAGAGATGTAAACCACAGAGACACATGCAACCAAGAGAGGCGCACAAATAAAATGTATTCCAAACACACAGAGGGAACAATATCCCCAAGCACAAGTGGCGAATACCAAGAGCGAAATACAAACACAACCACTGACGTTATCGCTAAAGGACTTATAAGGGACTTAAAGCATTCAACTTAATCAAGCCAGGAGAATTGGACAGTGGTTTGGAGTGTGAGAGATATTCTGTCACGTACAAAACAGGTGAGATGCTGCCAGAAAGCCCCACAACCCGCTCCCAACCCCCGGTAACCATGGCATTTTCAGAGCGTTATCAGAGCCGGTGTGATTGTTTGAATAAGGGGCCTGGTGGTGCTGAATACATATTTCTGCAGATATATTCAATATACCTTGGTTGTTACAACTTCAAAGGAAACTATTCAGCTGACCATGCAGTGCAAACCATAAATGGATGGAAATGCAGTCTGGGATCTGCAAACCTAGGTCACCTGCTTGAATGCCTTAAAAACAAACAGTAAAACTGCTCTATCCTTGTCTGTGTGCGTTTACGTACAAATCCTGCATATGTGTGTGTGTACGGTGACACTACATTGTGACAGGCGAGGAAGTGTGAAATATTTCCGTCGTCCTGATGGAACTAACTGCCTGTACCAAACACTCATCCACTTGACTCCAATCAGTCAAGCTACAAAGATGGCAGTAGGAACGTTTGAGAAATTGAGTTTAGAAATACATAAATAAATGATGGCCAGCATTCCATGACTTTTCTTGATAACCTATTTTTAATAGCCTATACAACACATTACTTTTTCTCACGGGAAAAAAGCCATTGGAACCATATAATCAGATATTTTGTAAGACAACCATATACAGTAGTTATGTGGCTTACTGTTGTGGCTAGCGTAAACAAAGACTTCACAGCCCTTTTATGTACAGTATATTGTAAATTAATATCCTGTGACTGTAGTCATGTGACGTACACACAACACGCCAAAGACGTTAATTCCCTGTGTAATGTACCTTGTAGCCTGTCCTCCACCCACATTCAGGGCTCTTAACTGAGATATCCTGCCCACAGACAGACTAGCACAATGAGCTTAGTGTGTGTGGCAGCGCAAGCCTTCCACAGCCAGGTCAGAGAAGTCCCGGTCGATGGGGCTACAGCTCAGGCAGTGAGAGTGGCGTCTGGTTGGTGGAAGCTGGCTATGGTAAGAACATGAGTGATTAAGTGATTCTACAGTGTCCCCACAAAGTATATCTATTTTACACACCCTTAACTTGCACCCTCTGTCATGGTTGAGACCAGAGTGCATGCCCCTCCCCCTAGCATACGTGCCTTTAACACAATACAAATATATACCTTTAACTATTTATTTTGACAAGCCTCTCAAAATGGATGTGGGAATACAATTATTGGGATCTAATGGCGTTTCTTGCAACCAAACATTAAGGGCCAGATTAACTAAAGGTTTGCGTGAGTAAACAAGTGTGCAAACTTGATATCACTCGCAAATAACACATAGGCGTATAATTCTTATAGATTACCAAAATAATTGTATTTGACTGTTGGTTTTGCTCCCTGCAGAATCTACCAAAAGTGTTAACACGTCTTTTTACTAAACCAATGACAAGTCAGAATATGAGGGTTAGGTCTTGCAATCTTTTAATTTAATTTAAGGTCCTTTTTGTTTTACCTATGGCATGCACTTTCTCACAGATACTGTCTCTGCGCTTACAGTCAGACGGTTCCGTCCTGACTCTCCGCGGCGGGAAACCATTAAAACACGCACGTCTCATTTAAATACTGCCGCCTCCACGGTGTTTGCACCGGTTGCCATTTTTTGTTTATCAAGCGTAATACGTACTTAAATAAAATGTGAAATATTATACAATGCCCACGCAATTTAGCACTCTTTATTTGGGATTTTAGTAAGTCCAACTGTCAAAGCCCATACCTTCCTAGGAGACACAAACAGCAAACAACTAACCAACAGAGGCATGGCCCTGTTTGAACAAACACAAAGCAGACGCTGTGAGAGAAGCCCAGTAATGGAGGTCAGTATGGTCCACAGCTTGGCGGCTCTTGCTCATTAAAAGGCCATTTCTTTGCTCCTGCGAAGACAAGTCATCACTCTCTGATTATCTGCACTCACTCAATTACGTCTGACATTCCTTTTATTTGATCGGTCCTGTCTGTCTGTACAAGCCCTGGGGTTAAATAGTAGATTCAAATAGCTCCATAACTGCAAAATATGCCCTTCTATATTCAGTCTAAAAGTCACAGCAAATTCGAAGATGAATTCTTAAAATGAGGCTGGTACGTAGTGTATTCCACTAGCTCAATAAAATACGCCATTAAGGATTCATTTTTCAACGCAAACACAAAGAACCTCAATGTATTAGTACAGTATACAGTAAGCACTGGCTTTAGCAATGACATGTTAATGCCTGCAGTATGTGAGCTAGCAGAAACACCTATAGACTAGCCTAGTTTAGTGTGCTGCTGTATGACGGCAATATCCAATGCTGGGGCTGGTGCGTCACCAAAAATCAGTACATTGATCGTTTTTGTCAGATGCTGACATGTAGGCCTAGCGGTGTGATATGATATGGGCAAAATAAAAATAATTTTGCAGTATGTGGTTGTATGCAACACGGGTGTAGATTTCCTTAGAACATTGGGGGGGGGGGGACATATAATGCGGGGAAGTCTGGGGTCCTCATCCAGAACATTTTGAGAATCAACCACTACATTTCCTGCATTCTGGTGAAATCTTATGGAACAATTTGTGCCTTATCTGCATCAATGTAGGGTAGAAATGTCTATTTATTTAAAGGACAACATGAAATACAGGAACCCTGGCACAATTCAAAATATATGAAATATAATGCAGTAAAGGTAAAGGTGCTTTTATTGTCACATACACATACATGTAGTGAAATTATTCCTCTACATTTTAACCAGGGAGCAGTGGGGACCAACTCCAGATAGAGGCCAGTGTCACTGGTCGCATGGAACTGGCTAGAGAGTGAACCTAATGTGTTTTTTGAATAAGGGTTATCAAACATATGTATTGCTTTAGGCATAGGCCTCAACACACATAACACAGGCATAATTTAGGAAGTACATGATATATGCATTCATTTAATGTACTTTAATAGCTCATGCTCATGTCCAATACTTTCTGCATATTCAAAACATCTGTTTTGGGAGTATCTCTATCTTTCCAGTCCAGCTGTGTCGAGCAGGAGGCCTTTAGTGAAGTAGATTTAAGGCAAACAGGCTATAAACAGGAGTGTGTCAGCTTGTACGCCATTATCTCATTTGTTTGACATCAGAGTGTGTGCTGTTATCTCCTTTGTTTACATGAGGCGTTTTTATTCACAGCATTTTCATGAGGATGGAGATATCTTTTTTTTGAACAGTGCTTGAGTGCTTGTAGGGACGGGATAAAAAATCAGCAAAATCCCTGTTCAAAAAGGTATGTGTGCACTTGTAGATTATGCATCTGTTACCGTGTTAAGAAACACATGCGGTGTACTGATAATTATGATCATAACACTGTGCTAGCAGTCATTCTGGACCACCGCTGATCTCTTCTCGGCTGTCCTCACCCCATCATCCATCATCATCAACACCTCCCCCATCCCCAGACACCGGTGGGCCTGGAGGATCGATTGGGCATACATTGTTCAGGCCCATCTGTCACTACCCACCCCCCCTCTTCCCCCTTCTCTAACCCCCCCCCCCCCACCCCTTCTCATCTTCAGGCCAGCTCGTGCCTTTCTTACGCAGGTTCAAAAGTTCAAAGTCCAAAAAATATAGTTAACAACGGGTTATTAGAATCCCTGTATCTTTGTGACTTGGCACGGCCCATATCCTGTTTGCTGTGGCCCGCACGAGTTCAAGTTCCAGCCGTGCAAAACCCAGGAGAAGACATCTGTTGAATTATGATCCCCGATACAAAAGCATGTAGACATGGTATCTCATTCATTCCTGGGCTTTATGACCTGTGTCTACATTATGCTTGGCATTCACTCACTGAGTGCACTGTGCAGGCATTGCCGGAGGCCCCAGTAGTGTAGATGACTGTAACAATAACTTAAAGGCCGATCCTACAAAACAGCAGACGCAGCGCCAGTGTTAAACATGGGGAATGTAGCTGTTGACACAAGGATTACTTATTTTTATGCAGGGCATTCATTCTGAATATTCTAAATACCACCTGTGCGTGGATATGAGCTTTTATTTGTTCTCTGTATACTGTACATACATGCCATTATTCAGTGACTAGGTTTAGACCCGTGGCAAGTTATCCCGAGCAGAGCGCTAGTGAGTTGTTACTGAGTCAGTCACTTCCCCGACGACATGCACGTGGCGACCGCTGTGTCAGCAGTTTGCTAGTGGAGCTGGGGAAGAAGGGGAAGGGGGTGGGGGTATGACGGTTGGCTTGCTAACAGCCTCTTTTCGTCCATTAGCGCTCTCATACGTTGTTTAAGAAGGGCTATGGGACGCGCCACTCAAGGGTCCGTCCCTGCCTGGGCCTATTTCTTTTGGCCCAAGAACACGGACGCACATGCACACACGCGCACACACACACACACAAACGTGAACAATGGACAAAGCGTGCCCTCTGTCGTTCGTAAAGCTTAACCTCAGTGTGGCTTTTGGCTGCGTACGGCGTGCTAGCCCGAATGTTTAGCTACAGATTAGCGGCGGGGTAGCTCTGCGGCAGTAAACAACTGTGAAGGTCGACCCCGGCAACAAGCAACAAGCGTGCAGTGTGTCAGGGCCCTGTCTGGACACGGGCGCTCTGCTCCCTGCATCAACGACAGCTTCAGCATCGCCGTGGAGGTGCGGCTAGTGGCGCCCGGGCCTGACGTGCACGCGCGCACGAGCCACGGAGAGACACTGAAAAAACGATGTGCACAGCAAACTGGACAAACGCACGCGCGCACACACACACACACACACACACACACACACACAGTACCTGAGGGACTCGGCCATCCTGCGCAGGTCTTCATTCTGCTGCTTGAGTCGCTCCAGCTTGGCCAGGATCTTGGAGAGCTCCCGGCTGGAGCGCTCGGGGTGCTCGCTGTCCCTCACTAGGTGTCCCCCGATGTAGAAGAGCAGGGTGCCCCACGCCAGCAGCACCAGGGTAATCCAGCGCCACGAGCCGGCCCACGGACGCATGCTTCAAATCAATGTGAAACGAAAAGGAGAAAAAAGAAGGGGAAATGGCCTGGACGCTCCCTGGCAACGCACCGCTCCTGGGCGGGTCCTCCTTTCCCTCGGCCTTCCCCCCCACCACCCCCCCCCCCAGTCTGCCCTTCCTCCCCACCCCCGCCCTCCCCCTGTCACAACAACTGCCACAGCGTCGGCCTCGGCAACGCCGTCATGGCAGGTGAGGTGCGCGCTGGGCACGGTGGGAGATAAAGGGAAAACGGCAGAGGGGTGCGGTTCTCTTCGGGGGGCGCGGCACCGTGGGAACCGCCGCGTCGCTGCCGCCGCCGCGGGCTAAAGCACGGCTAGCGCGCGCTCTCTCCTTGCCATGTTCCTTCCAGTTACGTGCAGCTGCCCGTTGTTCCCCGCTCAGGCCACTAGGGGGAGTTTCTCCACAGCCAACACAATGCACGACTAGAGCGTGTGTTCCTGGTCCTTCCACTTGGGTCTGACGGGAGTGCTGCGCTCCAGGCGGGATGTCCTGCGGAGCACAGAATAAGAAAAACACACGGTTACTAACCGACCCCGCGTCCCCACGAACAGAAAGGCAGTGTGTGTGTGTGAGAGGAGCACAGCGAGAGGAACAGGGGAGGGGAGGAGAACAGCCCGGCCAGAGACTGACTGACAGGCTCGAGGGAGGTGCTGCTGACTGCTCCGAGAGCAAACCCGGCCTCAGCAGCCCGCGGGATTGATCAGCATGACATGGCAATTTGCATTTGCACGGTGACGAGCAATCCCGCGTGCCGCCGAGGCAGGCCAGCTACCCCCCCCCCCCCCTTCCCCCAAACACCCTCTCTTCTCTGAGCTCTCCAGACCACCTAAATTAATGTAACCCTTCTCTTACCCATACAACCTGTACTTTTACCCCCTCTCTATCCCCATCGACCCACCCCCGCAAGCTGTCATGGCGACGGCATGGTTGAGCTCCACGGGACAGAGGGCTCCCCCGCCCCCTTCCACCGATCATTTCGTCCCTTCATCCCGGAGCAGCGGGGAAAAGAAGGAAGATGGACGCGTGGCGGCTGTAGGAAGCAACCGTCTCTGTCAAAATCCACCCGGTGGAGCTTACTGACACATTTGATGGGTTCAGGCTGGGCAGGCACGTGTGTATGTGCGTGCGTGTTCATCTCTGGTTACGGCGCTGCCAAAAGCACACTCCCAAATAACTTTTAAGTGAAGGCTTGTGCATGTCCCCATGTGTCTAGCTGTAATGCTTGTGTTGATACAGAGGAAGAGTAAAATGCCTTTCGCAAGCACAGAAGTAGGTTAGCGCTACATGCACACCGTGTTTGGATATACGTAGGACATAAATTATGCCATGCTGTAACACCACGGAGACTCCTACTGCTTCTCCACCTCCCAGAATGCAGTAGCCGGGGCCCCGCAAACACAATGAAGCACCTCCTATTGTTCCTGGCTCCTGCTGAATGGTATGGGTGTATTGAATTCTGCTTCGACGTTTGAAAACGCCAACGATGTTGGCTCTGGTTGCTGTTGTTGTGACTAACTTAAGCCGACATAAGCATTGGCTCCTCTTTATGTATGCAGGACAGGGATATGCTGAGCTGTGTTTTATTATGGAAAATAAGTGCTGCGAGCGGGTAGCACTCTGCCAGCTAATGCATGACTGGGAGCGCACTAAAAGGCAGACTGCGAAGCCCTTGTCACCGTGTTTGAGGAGCCGCCGTAGCCGTAATGAGGTTTGTGTGCAGCAGACTAAAACTGATAAATAAAAGGCTGTTTGAAGGAAGGGGTAGGTTGTGTACCTGCTGCCAGCTATGATATGAAGAGGCAAATGACGAGAACATTTCAAAAGTCAACACGCGGCTAGCTAGCTAAACTTCAAGCTATGGTATACCACGGAGGAAGGTGGCAACTTGCTGAGGAAGGGCAGGGTTGTGCTCGCTAATGCTAGGCACACTGTAGTACTGTGTTACTTGTTTGTATATTATTAATCATTTTCAATATTCAAATCATTTACAGCTTGTGTGTGTGTGAGTGTATCTTCTACAGATTTGCAATGCAAATTGTGGGAGGATAAAATGGTATGTACATGACCGCATAGCCATTAACAGATTAGAAGAAAAAATAACAATGAGACCATTGATTCCGCCACAATATGAAAAAAGAATAATGTGTTATAATTTAAAGCTAAATCTAAACAATGAGCAAAATGAGCTGATACTCTGCTTTTCAGCTCAGCCCTTGATTGTCATTAAATGGCCAAGAGAGGAGAGGCATTCACAATCCCTCCTTTCATGGGATTCAGTTAGCTGTGTTTCGTCATAGACGAAGAAGTGAGGGGTCACCTATTAAATCTCCTCCTGGCTGTCTGCGAAATGGAGGCTGATTGGGGAGAAAATGACACTCCAGTGCAATTTATTCTCCCATGCGAAGAAGCGCCACTCCCATATTTCTCCAGGAGAGCCCATGCTCCAGATAGCAAGCTGTGACTGCCAAAGGCTTTTTGCATTCTGCAAATTGACACAGGCTCCTGCGTGTGCCCTTGAGTGGCCATGAATAGGGCCATATAAATAATGGAAATTATAATAACGTGAGCGATATATAAATAAATATATGGTCCTGCTGTGGGTGAGTGGCTCCAAGTTTTGAGTCTGACATATTTGCTGACCGTGAGATTTCAGACAAGTTGGACAGGACCTCTTTTCTTATCCTTCACGACGACACCCCCCTTGCCTTGATACAGAATGGAACGCCACCTCCCTTTTAAATATGCGCCGCTCTAAAGCCAACACGGCAACCCTGTGCTGTTCTACACCACCCTGCCTCGCAGTTACACCAACTCCCATAATGCCCTTCACCTCTCCCCGTCGCCCGGGGGAACAGAGGGCTCAGGTGTGTGTTCGGGTGGGGAGAGGAACAGACTGGATGCGGTGTGTGTGACCTGGAGCTTGTCATGGCTGCCACTACTGGTCGCCGTGTAATGACAGCATGCGGCTGGGTTGACCTGTTTTCCCTGTGTTAAAAAGGCCCCGGCCACAGCACAGGTCACACCGACTGTAATGTAGCCACGCCCCCCGTCGCCAGGCAACAAGCATGCAGCTTGCCCTGTGAATTATGTATGCAGCTTGCAGGAAGACTTCTATTACACCCACATCACCACAGTGGCTGTCAGGAACACAGGGAATGGAGTGACTTCTGTACTATATAGAGATATGTTGCTCCCCATCTATGCCGGTGTGCGCCAGTGTTAATTATTGTGCGTTGCTCGGGGAAACCATGCAATGCAGCAGATGTATAGCGGACCGTATGGTATATAGCAGGTTGGCGGTGATATGGGTGTCTGTGTCCGGGCCAGAAATGCATTAGGTGATTGGAAATAGAATGCTTGCCAGCACTGAATTAGTGCAGGCTGACACCGAGAAAATGGTTCCAACCCCTTAGCACTGATGCAGAAATAATAATTGAGCGCCTGTTGAGAGTTGATCACGTTTAATGGTGACACCTGGACTACAGGCCTGTGTTCAGACAGCATTCACACAACACCTTTAGAATGGTACCGGAAGATTGGCTGAGCAAGCACTCTGCTTTCCTGGTTTACATTTACAGTATGAGTGCAACCCGGTAAGGGCAGCAGTACATCAGTCTCGACCGGCCACGTAAATGCTTCACTGGAGCTGGAACCTTCAGAATTTCAACCTTTCCTGTCTTGACTTTGCATCTGAAAAGCAGAGGATTGAAGCTGCCTGGATCAGACAGGGGTGTGTGCTGATGCCAGCCGTTCTCAGAACAGCAAACTACCCTGCTGAAAAAAATCCAGCATTGCTGGTCATAAGCATAAGGTATGTTTTGACTATGCTGGTCCACCAGCTAGCACTACCCCAGCACTAACCAGTATGAACCAGCCTGGACCAGCATGGAATTCATGCTGGTTTATGCTGGATTTTTTTAGCAGGGCAGCAAACTATTTAATATGAACAGCGATACTCTCAGTAAAAGACGTGCTCGCTCGCTCTCTCTTTGGCTCTCTCACTCTCTCATAAGTTGGCAGGCCGCCAAGTTACGGAATCGCCTTCTGCTGTTTTGGGGGGCTCCCAGCTCTCTATGTTGGCGTGAACGTGTGACCATGTGTGCATGTATGTGTGTGGGAGAAAGAGAGAGAGAAAGAGTGTGTTAGAGTCACCGGCCTGGCTAAGGTACGCTTGGCTGCACACTAACACATTCTGTCTAGCGCGCGCGCACACACACACACACACACACACACACACACACACACAGAGTGTGGTGAATATTTCATGAGGCACTGTTTATGTCACAGAATATCCAAGCTGAATGTGCACGAGTCCATTAACGTACAGCTAAATGAGAGGGACAAAGCCAGGCGTGGGAATGTGGGACAGACAAGAAAGTATCACGCCCAAAGTATCAGGATCGCTCCAGGATGCAAAAGGAGTCATAACGGGGAAATAATAGAACACGTCAGCATGCTACAGTACACACCCAAATTATTCACTAAAAGCTGCAGTTTGCCATTGTATTATAATTATTGTATTTAGTGGCGTGAGATGTGAAAGACAATTTGTCCTAGTTGGAACTGGAGCTAGAAACTAGTGATTTGAATAAAGAAATATACCGTCTAGCCTAAGTAAACAAAACAACAAAAAAAAAAAGAGGATTGTAGCTTAAAATTACTTGCTTGCAGTATATCTACATTAGGAGGATAAAATACACGTGGAGTTTTATCAGCTAACAACAGACCAGCACAATATGCTAATAAGTTGTGTCAGGTGCATATCTAATGTACATGGGCCACAAGAATACATAGAGTGATTCAATGTGTTCCAAGGTACCGCCCCCCCCCCCCTCCCCTCAGTCAGTCAGTACAAGTTAGTGAGTCAGTCTGGAGGAAGTGGGCAAAGGTCCTTTATCTAGAAGTTTCAGCCAGTCACACACAGCCCAGGCATTCAGTATCAGAGTAAAGCACAACTGCCTCATTCCTTCAAGGTTATCTTTGTAGAGAATATGCTGACAGCGTGACACACACACACACACACGCATTCAGACACCGGGGAGGGGGGGCGCGGCCTCGCAAAAAGTGTTTGTGCAGGCGGATTATGCAAACGAGGCTTTAATTGGGACGGGGGGACACATGATTAGCCGTGAAGAAGCGCCCATCGTTCACCTGTTTCATTAGTTTTTATGTCCAAATGAAACGCGGCGCGGGGGCGGGAGGCACACCTGTCAGGCCAATCTGTCTCCCGGAGAGTGAAGGTGGACTCACACTTGGTCAAGGACGTCATTGTAAATGCACCGTGCCTAGAAGGGTGATGGAGTGTGTGGGGCAGAGAAGGGGAGTGCAAAGGTCAATGCCATTCAGCACGTGACGAGACAGGCTTGGGAGTTGGGAGTGAGACACTTCCACATTAAGTGGCTAAACAAATCATTTACTATGAAACACACAAGCTCTCGAGGGTAAAGGGCCTCACGGACGCCATAAACAGTGATCCTTGATCACTATAAAGTAAGAGTGAACACACAAAGCTCTCTCTCACTCTCATAATGAGTCCCGATGACAGCTAACCTTTAGCCGCCTGTGGTAACAGAGACATGCTGAAAGTAGGCTTGAGTGAAGGAATTGGGGGAGGGGGGATAATATATAGAAATAATCATATTGAAAACAGACTGTAAGGGGAAGAGACATAAGGAGACGAGTGATGTTTATCGTATGTTAACAGAAGCACCCTGCCGACGGAATCGCTGGAGCTGCGTCGAGATGCGTTCCTTCCTTTCACTCCTCGCTCAGATCGCTATCAGGCCTCTGAAATAGGATCCGCCCCGTAGGCCGCATGCCGGCCTTCATTTGCATGCACTGTTGACGCGTACTATCTACCACCGATCGGCGCGGACCGCTGGTACTGTATCTCACGAGAAAAGAAAAAGGCACCGAGGATTGAGCTCACACGGCAACCACAGCTCACGCCAACAGAGATAGGACTAGCGAGGCGACAGCCGAACACAAAGACAATGAGAAATGGCACAACAAGGGAGAAGGGCCAGGGGAAAGGAGAATGAAGAAGAAGAAGAATGTGTCTATCGCAGAAGCAGGCAGTTACGGGGACCGCAACCTCTGAGAAGACAGCGAGGGAAAAGAAATCACCCCGACCCCCTATCGCAATCTCCCAATAAAGGTGTGATTGAGGAGGAAAGTGGTCAAGGAGGTCTCCCTGCGCAATAAGCTGCCTCCCCCTCCTCCGGTACAATCCCTCTGTCAATGCTCGCCTTCAAATGCTCGAATTTACGGGTGGCAGTTAACCGCTGTCACGCCCCTCTGGCCCCAGATTGGAAATACTGGAGCACCCAGGTCGACCCAAACTCTTCCAGCGAGGGGCGGGGGGGGGGGGAGAGAGGTGTGGGACAGCAAGGGAGTGCAGCAACAACACAGGGACAAATAAAGATCGGGGAGGCGAGGAATAAACCGAGCACTGCGGCGGGAAAATTTAATGCGACTGAAAACGGTAATAGAAAGAAAGATGGCACCTGTAGCTGTGTAGACAGGGGTGGCGATGAAAAGCGTTCCCTCGAGGTGAGGCTTGACTAATACAAAGCGGGAGCTCTATAAACAGTATCGGTAACCCAGAGGTACCCATTCATTTCCCTGCTACATTGTCCCCTCTCTGTCTCGAGCTCCCACTGCCTATTATGTGCTCGAACCTCAAATTTCTTCCTCCCTTGCAACAAGAAAACCAAACTGTTATTTAACAGTTCTTTGGAAAACCTCAGAATTATGTTCTCCCAGGACAGAACAGGATAACGTTGTGGTCACAGATGTAATGCCCAGTTTTATGTGCGTGAATACATGTTGAAAATGTGTAAGTGTACGACTAGTGAAATGTTAAAATCCAACCCCGCTGCTTCACTCAGTTGCCCTGTGTTATATTTCGCTTTACACTTTTTTGCTCCAACACGTCTATAATATTTTCGTAAGAGCTTGACATTTATGTCAAGTCAGAATGGACGAGACTCACCTAAACCCCCTGAACTCAGGGCTTATAATGACTGTCTAAACTTAATTGCTTTGTTTCAGCCTACAGTGGTCCATAAAATAGTTTTAGTTAAAGTGCTACTTTTGTTAGACCCATGAGACTGTTACTTCCTAACCTCAATATTAAGTCCTCTTTTGAAGGGCCGCTGTGAATTAACCCTTTGTTCGTGCTAAGCAATGGCAATTATAGCACAACAAATTGTTGTATAATTGAAGGTATAGCTATATTGCAGAAACACAAACTTTGCTAAAATGTGTTTATGCAATCTGGGGTATTTATCTGGTCCCATAAATAATGGATTATTTGTTTTGGATGTCTTGTGTGTGAACAAAATATATACAAACTGTATAACATTTGTGCTTTAATTCAGATTTTTACCCTTTTTTTCTGCGACATGCCATAGCAGAGGGATTTAGTGGGATTGGAGCTGCAAATAACTAAGTAAATACATATTATTTTAAGTACTCAAATAAAGGATTCGCAAAGAATCTCCACAGGTTAGGTCAGCCACAAACAGGACCAAATCCTCCCTCTCTCTCTCTCTCTCTACTGATGCCATCCCTATACGTGTCCCCAGCAGAAGCCATATTCACAGTCCTCCACGGAGCTGGCAAGTTGCGTTTTCCACTCGGGGGGGGCGGTCGGCGCTCATTTGGCTCGCCTGACATCCTCCTCCATTTATTCCGCGCCGCGCTCTGTGTGGTGTCTGCTCATCAGCTTCCGCATGGGCTGGAGGTGCAGGCCTATACAATGTTGTCAACTTATAGGCCTGGCACGCGGTAAGCGATGTAGCCGCGGTGGCCGTTAGAGCCCTTCGGCTAGGTTCAACCCAAGTTTATTCCAGGTCCCGGGGTAAGCACCTGACTGAGGAGCTTCTGGTTTGCTGAGGGGGCTTATTCCGCATGGCTGGGTTGACCCGGCTACACAGCGTGCTGTAAGCAGAACGAGACTGACAATTACAATCTCCAGCGCAAACATTCTCTGTGGCTTGACATAACCGAAGGCTTTTTATAGTGTTGCCATTTGGGCTAGGCTCTGAACAGCTCAACTCGAAATTCCTCCTGAGTCCAATGAAGAAAAAAAAAAGATATAACAAAGTGCTAGCGGAGGTAAAAAATAAATAAAACAAATCTCCTACCTCAGCTCTCAAGGATGAAGTTTCCCAAATGTGATTAAAGAGAGGTAGAGACACTATATCTCCCCTGACCCTCATTAGGCAATCTTTAGAATGCAGCTTCCACACAACTACTATACAGCTCCCCCTGCCACAAAACAGGACCTGTTGATGAAATCATGTTAACTATCTGGCCCAATGAGGCGATCGCCACAACTGCCCCGGGTTTGAACACAGTCTCGGGTTTGCAGTCTGTCCTCAAAAACACATCATGTCTATCATGAGTAGGGTGTGTGCGGGTGGGGACGGGCCTAAACAAGATGGAGAAACAAACACAAACAAGGGAAAAGTTTCCCTCCGGTGTTTAACGACGAGCTGCTGCCAAGACTTTACACGATCTGTGTGAGCTTAAAGCGAAGGCAGAGAGTAAACACTTGTGATCTGCTGGAACATTCTGATCCAGCAGAGAGCAGCCGTAGCTGAGAGCGGCAACACTTCACACACCAACAGCACGCCCTACATAACCTCCTTCCACACCACCCCCCACCCCACCCCATGAGTGTGCCTGTCACCCCCCACCCCCCACCCGCTGGTCTTGTTAGCGTTTATACCGGCCGCCATTTTCACAGAGCGATGACGGGGCTTTATTTGCTGAGACAAGTCATCGCGGTGACGCGCGGCTCTGTCATGTGTCGGGCGAGGCTGGCGTAAGTTACACTCCGTCCTTTCAAGTGACAATATG
>JAODOY010084069.1:5729-37438 GCA_025399855.1 Forbesichthys papilliferus
TCCCCCCCCCCCCCCCCCCCCCCCCACCCCCACCCCTTCCTCTCCTTTGCCGACAGCGTTTACCCTCCTCCTCTGGGCTTTCTTTTTCCCTTCTGCTGATGGTAGAGTTAAGAAAGGCAGTTCCTGCCTGGCAGACCGTCTGTTTCGGTTGCCCCTTTGCTTTTCCCCCCCTCTGTAGTCTGTCCTCTGTCTTCCCTGGGTGGTACCTGTATCTTCTCTTTTCCTATGGTATGTTTTAATGCTTCGTATCAGTTTCCACCTGGTGGATGTTACCTAGTAGTTATTTGCTACGATTTGTTGCGTGTGTGTTAAACCAATGTTTAAGTCAGGTTTAGATTCTGTTTTCATTTTGTGCCGTGTTATCTGTAGGCCTACTTGGTTTTATGACTGTAACGTGTCTCCTGGTATGTGTGAAAAATGAATCTTCATGATTCCAGTGTTTTCCATGACATTACATCATCCACGTTTTCTTTTCTACATTTTAATAAAGAGGGAATTATAAAGGCATACGTGTATTAAAAAGTTTCAGTTTTTCTGGGTGGCGTTCATTGATTGCAAATGTGTTTTTTAGGATTTTATTGTTTTATTGCTTGTGACTTTTCTGTTAGAGAAACTGAGCACTGCTGTGGTGCGCATGCTAAAATAGACCCAAGTGTCGAGTAATGCAGCCTGTGTACTTAATCCCCTGTAAAGTGTCTCCTGATACCTACTGGTCACATCAGCTGAAGTAGTAGTTTGTCACCTGTTGTTCTCCAAGAGTGGTGTTTAACGTCTACATGTGGAGACAGAAGGTGTGTGTGTGGAGAAGTCAAACATTACCCACGTAGGCCTTGTAGGTTGCTGAGTCGCCATTGCAAGCCAACTTTTGGCTGTCAGAGGTGTTGAGAGTCTGGGCAAACCAGGGTCAATGAGTAACCAAAGGAGTGGCGCTGACAGTTGGCATGATTCAGGGGTTAGGACATTACAGCTCCCACTGAGATGATGTCACTGGCATGCTACTGTAGTTTATTACCCATTGAGAAATAAGATATAATCACTTGGTTGTTTCCATACTCATACGTGCATGGTGATTTCAGAAAGTCTACATTAAGAGTTTAATAGATGCAAAGCAGTAATATCTAGACTTACCTTAAGGCGGTGGTTCTCAAACTACAAGTCAGCATGCTTATTAGAGGGGGATAAACATTTAGAAATTACAGTATTTTCTATTTATTATTTTGTGTGTGTGTGTGTGTGTGAGAGAGATGTGAATCAATAACAAAACGATCTGTCGTCTGTGTTTCCCTAGATGCTTTGTTGGCGGACCTTGAGTCCACGACATCTCACATCTCCAAACATCCGCTGTTCTTCTCTGACGAGACGCCGTACTCTTTCCCCGCTACTGGTCACCAGCAAGACGTCTGCTCCCCACCTGCAGTACCGCCTCCTCCCTCTGAGCAATCCTTAAATGGACTAGACCAGACACAGGTACGTGAGCTCAAGGGGATGTTTACTCTTGCATGACTCTACATTTACGCAGCGGTCTGAGCTTCACGCCCTTTTCCTCAGGCCTTTGGTGCTGCACAGAAAAGTCCAGTTGACGCAGAGGAACACGTATACAGGTAAGGAAACTCCTAAAACGATATTTCAAACTGTTTTATGTTTCAGTATAATGGTTTTTCTTTCTTTCAATGTAACCACAAATCCACTGTAGGTTGAGAAGAAGTTACGTCATAGTTTAAGGATTTAAATCGCTTACCTAAGCCCTCTTCACAGCTTCCCGAACAAACAGAGAGGCAGTGAGACCACTGAGATGAGCTCCTCCCTGGGCAACAACCTGTCCGAGCTGGACCGTCTTCTGTTGGAGCTCAACGCTGTCCAGCACAACACCCCGGTCTTTCCCACAGAAGGTTTGGACTTTTCTCTGCACCTTCTGGTGTCTGAAGACGTGTTTTAATGCAGGGTTGCCCCTTTGCTATTGTATTTTCTTTCTGTTGCGTTGTCAATGGCAACGTATTGTAGGAGACAAATGTAACCCTCGTTGCGGTGTATTCTGTTGTAGAGGACGCAGCCCCACCACTGCCCTCAAGCAGCACCAACCACTATGTCAAAGAGAATGGAGCGTCTCTGCCAGGCAAACCGGCTCCGGCTCTATTAGAGAAGCCCAAGCGCCATGCCCGAGGAATAGAGGACGTACGACCCAGCGTAGAAAGCCTTCTGAATGAGCTGGAAAGTTCTGTGCCCTCAGCCAAGTAAGAAAACTGTGTGGTAATGTTCAGTATTGTTGGGTAACTGTGCGGACTGTGGTTAACAAAACTATCTTCTTGTAATTTTTCTCCCATATGGTGTTTTAGCCCTACACCTTTAGTGGTGTCAGAAAAGGTAACGGCTGGACATGAGGAAACGCCAGCACAACAGCAAGCTAGAATATCTGCCTCATCTGCTACACGAGAGCTAGATGAGCTAATGGCCTCATTATCTGACTTCAAGGTCCAAAGCAATGTGAGTCATGTTTCCATATCATATAATTGAAAGAAATCGAGAGAGACAATAAACGAGATGTTGGGCTCTGCAGCATTATGGATCTATTTTTGCCCGGTCCATTAATTTGTTCTGTAGGTGGTCGGCGTTGATGTTGAATACTAGCACTGAGAACATTCAGCTCAATCTACAGTACATATGTTTGCCCCTGAATTTCGTTTTAGGAGCACATTAATTTAATCATGTCATCATGGCTTAATTATTTTTGTTCATTAGGTGCATGTTGTTCTCAATCTTATTCCTCTTTTTCTTTCTCTTTCCTCTACTTTTGTGTATGTCCTGTCCTTCTGGCTGTTTTTCGCATTCATTACGCTAATGTTTCAGTCCGGCTCTCAGCTGTCTTTGAATCTGGAGATGGCAGACTCCTCATTGGTGACTGGTGATCCCACTGTCCCACCTATAGGCACGGTTTCCTCCCTGCCCTCATGTGACATCACACCCTCCATTACCCCTACCCCGCTGGAACTACATATAGATGAAGTGAACTCCTCTGCTCTCAGCTTAATCCCATCCATGATCCATAACATTGGTAGTGGCAAACTCAGTTTTGCAACCTCAGATATGGACACTAACACTGGTCAAATTACAGCCAAAATCCCTACTCAAGTGGTAATCCCTAAAAACACTGCTATTAAAACTACCAGTCCTCCTAGTAGTGTAGATTCTGTTGGCAAAATCCCCAGCCCAGATCCCAGTACCAGAATCCCAAGTGCGTTAACAGATGGCAGCAGTTGCAGCCCAATTGTCTCCAAGAGTCCTCATCATGTAACCGTTCGTATAGCTAGTACAGTTGACCAGTGCTCTAGTCCAGTTCTACCGCATAAGAGTGCAAGCCACCAGACAGTTCCTAAGCAATCTAGTCCATTAAACATCCCCAAGAGCGATAGTCCTGCCTCAGTACCGAAGACAATAAAAACTGTACCAAAGTATTCAAGTCTGGGTATAGTTCCCAGGCTTTCTAGTCCTGTTCCATATTGTGCCAGCCCTGTGACAGTTCCAACAATATCTAGTCCCCTAACTATACCCAAGTTTTCTAGTTCAGGTACAAGCTCAAAGTGTTGTAGCCCTGTAACAGATCCTAGGATTTCTAGTCCAGTGACAGTTCCTAGAATTTCTAGTCCAGTGATAGTTCCTAGGATTTCTAGTCCAGTGACAGTTCCTAGGATTTCTAGTCCAGTGACAGTTCCTAGGATTTCAAGTCCAGTGACAGTTCCTAAGAGAGATAACACAGTTGTCAAAAGCTCCCATTCAGCAACTGTCATCAGAAGACCTTTTGCAGTACCAGAATTGAGCAGTCCCGGATCCTTACCAATTTCACTCTCCACTCCACCAACTAAAAGGTTATCTTCCCCTCTGAGAGAAACCCATACTGATGAGATCCTGGGTTTGACCTGGCCATGCCCGGAGCCTTTATTGGATGACGCTTTGGATAAACTCTTAGCTGTTAGCCTGACTCAACCAGAGGTAGCAGAAGAGCGTGCTAGGGAGAACGAGCCACCTGCATTCCCACTCTCTGATGATGGAGCATATTTTATGCCAGGATATGAAGATATACCTTGGGAGGAAGAGGAAGGATTCTTCCCAAGTCTCAGCCGTGAGGGAACCCTGACGCCCATGACTGAGTCTAGCTGGATGGATGAATGTATGACCCCCTCCAGTTGTCCAGGGACCCCTGATGCCGTACTGGACCTTCCAACACAGCAGCCCTCTGCTGTGGAGCGACTATCTGCCTCTGGACAAGTAGGAGGCTTGCCTGTCCTCTCCCAAAATAAGATTTCTTCAGGGCCCATCTGGCCCTTCCATTTTTAGACCATAAGGCCTAAAGTCATGCTGCAGTGCATTTGTATAACGGATCAGTGTAACCTAGACGCATGGAAGTTGATCATCACCAATGTTGGCGCTGGTGTAGCTTTATCAAATGATGGCTTACTCAAGTTTTAACAATGACCTATTAGCTGAAGTAAACTTATTTTGGGAGAGCAGCTCCTGGCAACAACCTGGAGCATTTTCATGAGCATTTCTTAAGTCTGTGCGCTTGACGTGTGGTGCATGACCGTATCTTTTCTGCATTGCCAAGTTAACTACACAGTAACTGCACAGTGACTAGGTTTGGGAAAGGTGTTTGCCAGTATGGAGGATTTTTCTAGCTTTGCTGAAGGTTTGTGCACGCCTCTACTTGCGACATCGTGGCCTGGCTTGTCTTTACGCAATATATTGCACATCACCGCTGCTTGTGTGGAAAAGAAATGCAACAATCCTCCACAAATGACCTCGGTGCAGAAGGTGTTCCTTGGTGATTTGAACCAGCACACATTCATAGACTAAATATGCACATGTAACTTTCAAAACAGTTTTGACAGGAGGTTATAGCATGTCTGCACTGGATGTGGAATGTAATCTATGCCTTCTTGATTTGGTTTGGCATAAGTAGCTGTTAGATATGTACCCTTATGCGTGTGAATCAATCGGACACTTTAGTGAATTAGTATACATGCAAACATGGTGTAGAGATTGAATGTAATGGAGTGAACAGTCGTTATTAGGATAAAGGGGCGCTTTAGAAACGAGCAATATCATTTGCCATATACCTGCAGGAGTCTGCGCTTTACTAAAGGAACTTGTGCTATGTCCGTCTTGCTTGCGCTTGTAACCCACCGTAAGCGTTGAGGTGAGTGCGCACCACCTTTTTTATAATCCGTTCTCCAGCTCAAGTCGGTTATTCGCCGGACCAAAGAGACCTCCAACGTGCACCCAATGTACCGACGCAAAATGGGTCCCGTCATTGTGAACAAGAGCAACTCTCAGGACCGCCTCATCGAAGAGCTTCAGGGAAAACTTGGAATTGGCCGAGTAGAACGGCGGCGTAAGCAGCAGCCAGATGATTGGCTAACAGAGGGGGTCATCGTCATGTCCAACCCACAGCGAATAAGAGAACAGGGGGTTGCTCCTTCTGTGGATAAGGTAGAGATTGAGCATGCATTGTGGGGCCACGTAAAACCCTAGTGTTGGAAACTCATATCTGCTCGTGTGAGTTTGTTTTGGTGGCCATGACTCTATTTTGGACTAGTAGTTAGTAGTGTTGAAGTAGTGTCCTACTTCTAAGACCATTTATTCTACTTTTAAGACCATTTATTCTACTTCCACGTCTCTGCTCCATTCTGACTATACTGTGTCTACCCCTTCTTCAGCATGCTGTCCTTTCTCTGCTGCTGTGTGCCTTTCTCTTGTCTAGATCATCATCATCCCTCCCGAATCACCCGTCCCACAACGAAAAGTCCTGCCCCTTCCGCTGTCCCCTCCGCCACTCAAAAAGCTTCCTCCAGTCACGCAGACCCTTCCCCCGCTGCCTCCCCCTCCTCCCACACCTCCCCCTCCCTCTAAGGAGCCCTCTCCTCCTCCTAAGGAGCCGACGCCTCCCCCCGTCCAGCCTCCGGCGTCACCGGCAGCCCCCCCCGAGCCGGTCACACCGCCACCACCTTCAAAGGTCTTAGTGTCGGTGGGCTGCCAGACCGAGCACGACCCCGCCTTCCCCCCAAAGCAGGCACGCCACCTCCTCCCATCTCTCCTCTCCTTTCCTCTCGCTCCTCTTCTTACCTTTGTTTGGGGGGGGAGGGAAGGTAGGTAGGTAGTTTTGTTGGTTTAGTCTTGTTGGGGGACACGATGGTCGAGTGATCTGGGTGTTGGGCTCCCAGCCAGAGGGTCATGGGTTCAAACCCCGGTGTTGACCTTCTTGTAAGCATCCTTGAGCAAGATGACTCCCAACTTCTCCCGGTGGTTGGTCGCACCTTGCATGGCAGCAATCACCATCGGTATGTGAATGTGAGGCAAAATATATTTATAAGCGCTATATAAAAGCAGTCCATTTACCATTTGTTGACTGGCTCTGTTTTGTGTCCAGGAGGGGTAGCATAGCAGTCTGTATGAGAGCCCTGGCATTCAGACAGAAGACTAAGCTAAGTTTCCCCCCTAGGCTGTGTGTGTTCCTGAGCCCCCGTGGCCACTGGTGCCGGAGTCTCGGGTCAGATCAGGGCTGACGTGGAGAATTTGAGGGCTTGCCGCCGGTTATGCCGGTGATGTAGTGCCTCCTCCTGTATTTCAGCCACACTTAACTGTCCTGCCATGTGCCAGAATGAGAGGAATGTTGCAGCACAACAGCAACCTAATCAGGCACATGACAGCACGTAGTTACCTCCTGTTATAGCATCTCTCACAGGATTTCTGTCAACAGTTTGCGCATGTTAAGGGATTGAGGCACTACAGTACGATGATGAATGCTTTATATTATTACAAACTGTCTTTAGTGTCGTAGTAGTACTCACGCACTGGCAGAGGATGATATTGTTGTGTAGGATTGTGTGCGTGTCCAATGGTCCATTTCATATGACCAAATTGGGTCCAGTAATAATTTAACACGTCTTGTCAGGTGATTTAAGGTTTTAATTTCATGCGCTTGTGGGATTATACATAGTTATACTTTAGGGGAGAGGGGGAGAGAGACTATAGGATCTACAGTTGCTATTTTCTCTCTCTGTGGAATGTGAGGGGGTCAAGGAGCTCCAGTATCCACACTATTAGAAGGGCTGTGCCCCTTTACACAGTACCTTGCATTATTCACAATCATTCACTAAAACACATGGGGAAGTGATAGAGAGTAGATGTCAGAGAGGAATTACAATTATTAGTTCTGGGATTTGATTAAATGTTTTAATAATGGTTAAATCTAATACATATTTTCTGGACTGCCATTGACAGTCTTTCTCAGTGGCTCAGCTATACGGTCTCAATGTAGATGGTCAGAGGCAGAGCTGGTAGTGTCAGTCTTTCTTTAATAGACTATGTTTGGATAATGCTGGAGAAGACATCCCTCTACATCCCTCCACCAATAGATGTGATCTGTTGGTGGACCGCATTTTGCAAAACGTTACTTGGTCAATGTGCAAAGGTTTCATGTTGTTGATGTGTGGTCGTTTGCGATGTGTCTTGAGCCAGGAATAAGGACTAATCAAAAATCTTTGGTCTTTCACCCCTGTCAGATCCAATCACAGGGAAAGATCTCTCCTACTGGCCCTTCAAAACCAGCCAACAAACTGGACAACATGCTAGGGAGCTTGCAGTCTGACCTCAACAAACTTGGAGTGCAGACTGTGGCCAAGGGGGTGTGTGGAGCCTGCAAGAAGCCCATCGTTGGACAGGTCGGTGCTCGTCGTCGCTCACCTGAAGATTCATGTGCTTGTTTTTTCTTTTTTTTTTCTTTTCTTTTCTAGCAGAAGCAATAATATCAGTAGAGGATATTATCAACAAGGCTTTTTGTGATTTAATTTTACATTTTTTAAAGATAATTCTTTGCTGAATTGGCTTCATATTATATCCTACAGCGGTTGAATAGCATATGCTGTGTCAACTTGTTTTGCATATTTTAGGCAGTTCTGATTGCTTTAGGTCAATGAAGCCATAAAATCCGTTTAGTTTGATTGGCAATCAAACTAAATCGTACATGCCAAGCATACTTGCCATTCTTGTTTGCATCTTATTTACTCTTCGTATTGGTTTTAGTGAATTAGAATTATATAAATCATTATTGGTTTTAGTGAATTATAAATTGTCAGTCAGTATCTAACAGATGTTAAATTGAGCCCTCTTATGTTTATGCTACAGTAGTTGAGGCATACATTCTTCAGTTAAATAAATGGGCTACTGCTACAGACAATGAAAAATCTACTTGAATACGTGCTGTCAAGCTTATGTATCAGACGTTCAGCACAGAGTTGATTATGTGACGTAGTGCTAATGGATGGGAGAGGCTGAGATTACATTCTTGGTAACGAGGAACGTAATCTTACCATTGTCCAAGCACACAGTGTAATCTACCATTTGACTCTTAGCTATATCTATCTGTGTGTATTATGTTTTGAGACTAGTCCATTACTTGTTTGGATCATTACCCCCGTGTCTCCTCTAGGTGGTAACTGCCATGGGCAGGACGTGGCACCCTGAGCACTTCGTGTGCACACACTGCCAGGATGAGATTGGCTCTAGAAACTTCTTTGAGCGGGATGGACAGCCTTACTGTGAGAAAGACTATCACAGCTTGTTCTCACCGCGATGCCACTACTGCAATGGGCCCATACTGGATGTAAGAAGTTCCCTAAACAGAAAACTACAAACTTGCACACATTTGCAGACCTTGTTGACCAGAAACATTATGTGTTGACTACAAATCTAGGCGTAACTAATAAGTAATGATGGTAATAAGTAATGCATGTACACATATGCCCATTTATTTATTCATAAACCTAATGGATGGAAAAATCACTACATGTCAGGAGTTCTTTCTTTCTCAGACAAGTTGACGTCTGAAGTACAACATAGCAAGCTATATCCTGGGGCAATAGAAATTAGCTGGCTTTTAGCTCACATGCACAATGTGCACTTCTCTCGCTCTCTCTAGTCAGAGTTCAGTCATACCCTCTTAGTAGTTAGCATTCTGCTGCTGAGATAATTTTGTTTGCACACTAACGCGCGCACACACACACATGCACACATGCATGAATACACACCAACTCACACCCACAGAGAGTCAGACGCCGTAGCATGGATGTACTCTGTGGACTTTAGCCTGTAGGGGAAAACGAGCATGAGTCAAAGCAAGAGTGTTCTTACTTCAATCCAATAGTGTCATACAGAACAAACACTTAGTTATACTGACGCTGATGTCAACATTTAGTTTCTAAAACAAAATGTATGAACACACATTTCCATGTAAAATTGCACAAATGTAAGTATGCCACAGTCATAAAATGCTTTAATTTCAAACCCAAACATAGTGAAACTCAATCTGCTGTGTCAATTGTTAGTGAGTACATTGTGTGTGTGTTTTCAGTCGATGCTGCACAGAATGTGTGTCGGGTGTGGAAAACATGAGCACATTCCTGCACCTCCCACCCTGGATGTCGTTACGATATAGAACATGCCTGCCCTCTTCTGGCTAATGTGTCTAATGATATTTATATTATGATTATCATACCAAAATTTACATTTTGGATTAACGTTTTCTGTACGTACTCCATAAAGACTGACTCACAGATACCACAAGAGGCTGTCTGTCAAAAGTAGCATTGCTTTATTGTTTAATAATGTATGCACATTCATGTTAGGTATATCTAACTTTGTGTGTGCTACTGGCATTGTTTTGTATCGCAGAAAGTCGTCACTGCTTTGGACAAGACTTGGCATCCAGAACACTTCTTCTGCGCCCAGTGTGGAAACTTTTTTGGACCAGAAGGTATCATGCAACCTTGCATTATCTATTGTACTGTATATTCCATTAAGCCCAAATGCTTGCATTCAAACAATGCTGTTTTTATTGATTTTTATGTAATGTTTAAACTGAGAAATGGCGCTGTAGCAAATGAGCATGATATGATTTCTGTATTTTCTGCAGTCCCTTGGATTGAGAAACTCAGCTGCTGTTCAAATATAGACATACACCTAGTAGTAAATGTGAGCTGGGATTTTGTTTTTCTAAAAAAAGATACTAGGTATAGCTAGTGTATGTCATCCCTGCCCTGTAGGTTTCCATGAGAAGGATGGGAAGGCGTTTTGCAGAAAGGACTACTTTGACATGTTTGCCCCTAAATGTGGTGGCTGCGCTCGTGCAATCCTGGAAAACTACATCTCAGCTCTCAACAGTCTCTGGCATCCTGAATGCTTTGTTTGTAGGGTGAGTTTTTGTAATGCATATGTGGTGTCTTAAAGTGACAATCTGAATTACACACACACACATACCGTATATATATATTAGCCTTTTTTTACAGGACTGTAGCATCTATTTACATATGTAAAACAGACTACATAATTATTACTGATGGACCTAATACAACAATAATATAATAATAATAATAATAATAATAATAATAGCTCCACCGTCATTTTCATTCCCACTCCACTGCTGAACTGTAGGTGTCACCAAAGTGCTTTAAATATGGATGGATACAGGCTATGTAGTAAAACAAAATTAGCATACACCATTAAAGGTATGGTCAGCTATTGTAAGCTAATACACTTTTACATTTTTTTTCATATTCACCAAATATCGCCTTGTGTTTCGCTAGTTTACCGTATTCTGTGCGTGCTGAAAAAAGAATCAACTTCTGCACAGCTTCCGCTCACAACCATTGTGTGTGGGGGTGGGGGGGGGGGGCGGAGCTTCTGAGGGAGTTAGTTTTGAGTGTGTTTTCGAGTGAAAATGAGAAATTAACGCTCGTTCGTTCCAGGAGTGCTTCACGCCATTCATCAACGGCAGTTTCTTCGAGCACGATGGCCAGCCGTACTGTGAGGCCCACTACCACGAGCACCGCGGCTCGCTCTGCTCCGGCTGCCAGAAGCCCATCACCGGCCGTTGCATCACCGCCATGGGCAAGAAGTTCCACCCGGAGCACTTTGTGTGTGCCTTCTGCCTCAAGCAGCTGAACAAGGGCACGTTCAAAGAGCAAAACGAGAAGCCATATTGCCAGGGCTGCTTTATTAAGCTGTTTAGCTAGACTGTCTACATGTGCACTCTGTGTGTCAAAAAACAGTGTGTGGGTGTGTGAGAAAGAGGGCCTTGTGAGGTGGGAGAGGTCTCCCATACATATGGTTTGCTACTGAGGGAATTCCCTGCCTGTCCAACCCCTCTCGGTTGAGATTTTACATTTGTATTTAAGGCAGAGGTTTTATGATCCAAAGAGATTTTTCAAATGCCAGACATTTATCTATGTGCAGATAATATGCTTATCTCCCAGTCTCGGCATATGCGCGTTTGTGTATGAATGCATATGTGAGCAGTGTTTCAGGTTTTCTCTGAGCCATGTTAACTGTTATTTGTTCCGAACCCTTCATCAACCCAGATCAGATTACTTCTGTAATGGTTTTAGGAGAGCTGTTTGTTGTCAGTTGCATGGACCACAGGGAGTTGATTTGATATTGATATAGACATTAAGTAGCTAGTCGGTTTATCTATAAGAAGTGTATTTTTCTAGTTTTAAAAAAACTGAGGTGCTGTTATTAATACTCTGAATTAGAATTTGTTTTCCCAAATACTGTACTTGCCCTTTAACATAATTTAGTTCAAAAAGGTGAATTTTCAAAATGAGGCCCTATTTTCTACTCTTCCTATGGAAATAAACCCAGATTGTATCTCAGATTTCAGTAGTTGCAATTATTACACTTTAAAAATGTAGGTTCTTGTTTGCCTCAGCAATCCCCAACATGCATAGCGGCACATAGCTCTGTTGGGGAAAGTTCTTCATCTGAACTTTTTGTTTTCTAATACTTAAAGCTGAGCTCTTCAATGTTTTCATACCACTGACCTAAAAGGGAAATATGTGCCCACATTTCCTCCCTGTAGCAACATAACTACTGCTGTCTATATTATATTTACAATAGAAACTGTTTAAATATGTGATAACAAAGATGGGAATTAAATAATGTAATATGCTATACATATAATCCTATGGTGCAATGTATTTTTACAAGCCAAATATTTTTTTGTGCTCCAGTTTGAAACTGAAGATTTGATGTATGTTTACCAAAGTATAGAAGTCAATTCAGTAAAAAAAAGTTTAAAAAGTGGTTGTTTTTAATACTACTGTATAGAACACTTGTTTTCACAGCCTTGTGGGATTTTTCAGATTCAGAACTTTGAAAGGTTTAAAAATATAAAATGTGCAGGGCATTTAGAGTAAAAGCATGAAAGTGTTATGTATCTGGCATTGTGTCAGCATTTTCTGCCAGTTGCTGTAACAATCAAATCATTTCTAAATGTATTTATATGCTATGTAGCATAAAATGTGTCTCGTCATGGGTTAGGTCAAATCTATATTTTCAGCTATCAAGGCTCAACCTGGCATGCAAAGAGCTGGCTCTGTGGTCAAATATAATTATTTAACCAACACAAGATTATACTCTCAATGTGTCAGGCAACCTAGAAGTGACGACCCTAAAACTTTATTTTTGATCATGAGCAATTCATTTATTTTTTTGTCTGATTAGCAACAGTGACTTGATAACAGCTGGATGTTTTGTTTGCTGGTCAGGAATCAGAATCTAAATCAGACCAGGATCTTGATGAAATGTTATTCTTACATCATAAAAGTGACATGTCACATATGGATAATTTGTAATATTGTGTTTGTATTGTTTGGTTTTTTACTGGTAACTTTCAATTGTGCTCACTTGGAGTGTACTAAAACATATTTTCAATTTGTGTTTACTTTAAATTTGTGCATGTGCCAAACTTGTCAACGCAATGGCGTCTTATACACTGTGGACACGGTCCTGTTGTAGGATTTTTTTTTTCCAATGAGACTATCTGCTGTTGTGCATTTTATGATTTCAAAGATTAATGCTGTTAAAGACAATATTTATATTTTGTAATGGGCTATTTCCTGTCAATCATTTCTGGTTCAGATATAAAAATAGGTTATTGGAACTGTGTATTCCCCTGAAATACAACTGGAATTATTTCATTTATATAACATTGCCTTATGCCTGCTTCTCCTTTGGAAAATTAAAGTATTTTCCTGTAAATATTAACAGATTTTACCTTTTAATTTTTCAACAAGTATGGCTTCAAAGTAATATATTGGTTTCTTACTGCTGCAAATAAAACAAGGACTTTATTTCTGGCATGGGTTAATCAAGTATGGTGGTTTTCATATTCCTTTAGTAGCATAGGAATGCCTAAAAGGAATTAATTCAATAAACTACATTTTTAAATCAGTATCCATGGGCAGTGCACAAGCAGGCCACTGGGTCTCTTACAGTTGAGGTGATGATCTGAATCCTGTGGTTTGTCACAGCTTTAAACTTTTGGATGAGCTGTAAGAAAAACGGTTTAGACCTACATTGCACGTTAAGAATTTCCAAACGTGTCAAATTCTCCAAGCGTTGAAGACTTAAAAAGTCTCTCTCTTCAACATGCTGGTGGTAAAGTTTGAGGCCCCTGAGCTGAGGAAATAGTTCTGGGATCTGTCCAATGTTAACACGTGAAAATGAAGGCCATAGATCTAACAGTAGGTGGCTGAGGTTTGGAACTTGTGCTGAGATAGTCGCCATGTCTTTTGATGACATATGTCCATCACACAGTGCCAGACTTGTCACTGTAGCTGGAATTGAGTTAGCATATTCGTTGAGAGGTGGGCCCCTTACAATAACCAGAGTAGAAAGCTGAAGCATGTCCTTAAACCATGATTTCAAGTGACTGACATCACGAACTTCATCCTGTGAGTGGTGCTTACAGAAAAGGGCAAGTTTCCGCAGGCATGGCAGACACCGCATTAAGTCTTCTGGCAGTGAATTGTCGATATAGTCAACAAGCTCCAAACTGGTCAAACTGCCCGACTGCACACACATTTCTGCTAAAGACACTAGTCCTGATTTAGCCGAACGCAATACTGAATGCGGTCGACTTAACGACAAGGAAAGGTCCTTCAGTTTAGGTAGGCTGGTAATTACACAGTTAATTAGTTGGGCAGGGTCACAGTTATTTCCCTCCTGGTGATAAAGCAATGAGGTCAGATTCGTAAATTGTGAGGCAAAGCCAATGAAGGCATATTTGGTCCAACTGAGAAATTCCACATGGCACAGGCTGAGATGTGTCAACTGCTGGGGATGAGGCAGTAATGAACCATTCAACGATAGAGGTGTTTCCCCCCTTATAACCAAACACTTCAAATGCCTGAATGCTTTTAAGGATTCCAGGCATTCCCGTGACCCATGGTCCATTACCACGGTAGTAAGAGTTGGAAGCTCCAGGGCAAGCTGCTTCCAGAGCTTCGCTTTGGTGCGTTGCACCACAACACTTGAGATGTTTCTGCGACGAAGCATTGCCCAAAATGTATCACTGTAGGATCCATTTTTTAAACTCAGAACCACTGTGCTACCTTTCCAAAGAGATCCGTGGTCAACGAGTTTCTTGAAATATTTGCAGCACACACGAATATTACATTTGTCTTCTGTAGGCAAATATCCAAACACGTGGACCCATATTTCCGTGGGAAGTTGTGCCATTGCATTATAAAAAACACTTGATAATTATATATTTTTAACGTCAGACTGTTCTTGATACATTTAGTAAATTAAAACAATTAAATCTCGTCGTTTACATCGCGTGTTCAACCGCTAGTGCTTGCTGACAACATGTTTGAGAATTAAAAAATGAAAAGCTTGACAACCAACGCGTTTTTTAACACATTCGTGAACCAACGTCACCGGCCGTTCTTCTTCGTGTTGTGATTTCCAACAGGCTAGACAATTCTCTGTGTAATGCTGCCTCGGTGTTAACGTGGTGGAGATCGTCGCACATTACATCCATTAGGCCTTTTCCAACCTGACCCAACCCCACCCCCAACTAAAGGCTCATATGCTATCCATGCTCATGCCAAATTCCTTGTCGCCACCAACGTTGGGTGCGTTTTTGCGGACATAACTATGGGACAGCACGTCACGGAAAATAGAGCTTTTTTACGAAATTGAACTAATTCACTATTAAATTAAATATCGCAATATAACGAATAGTTTTTGCATAAGTGCGGTGTTCCACAAAAGTTTATTTTTATGTTTTGCTGAAGTACCAGCGTTGGCCGCCCTTAACAGTGAGGGCGCTACCCGCTTCTGGGGGCTTTGTGGAACAAGGAAAGCAGCTGTAACAGTCGGCAGCTAGGCTCTGATTGGTTATCTTGTGCTATAAAGGCTGGTCTCGTCCGTTTCATTTTCTTTCTTTTACGCGACCCTATCGTGAGGTAAGGTATCTTAGCCACCTCTGTTAATAGTAGTAGCAAATAAATGGTGCCATCAGTACTACCAGCTCTTGATATTTATTAAGTTGACTGTTGCTGTGAACTAAAGCGGCGTTTGCCTAAATTATTGCTTCTGACTGGGTAATATTTAACATCTTTGCGGCCTGCTGACTAGCCGTGGAGCGAGCTAGCTAGCTATCATAGTACGGTAGTTTACCCACATGTGCTGCTGCTAATGTACTATCTCGCTATATAAGCTAACCGCTAGTGTCTGATTATATAAGGTACTTCTCGTTCTGCTTAAATTTAGAATATTTGTTTTTACTATAAGTGGTTTTGTTTAACATACTTGTCATATTTGCAGAAAATACCTTGTCTTTAAACCAGCTTTAAGCGATCCTTGGAAGCACTAAAGATGCCCAGGGAAGACAGGGCCGCGTGGAAGTCCGGCTATTTCCTGAAAATCATTGTATGTCTATTCCTGTCTTAGGTACACTTGCTATTGTTTAGTAATATAATTACTTTTATATTTTGTGTACTCATGTAGGATGCATGGTTTAGTACGTTATAACAGTACATGTACTGTAGAGTGCTCTAAATAACTCTAAAAGTGCAGGAAAATCTACAAGGAAGCCTGTGCAGTACTTCTCTTGTCGTTCCCCCTGCAAACACCAACTTGTCTCCATACTATCCCTGCTTATCTATGCCCCCGATGAGCAGGGACGCTAGGTCTCAGACAAATCATCCACCTCAGCTTTGCAGACTCTTAATTCTACACTAAAAACTGCATTTGTTGAAACACCCATGAGACTCAAACTTACTAACTTTCTCCTGGCCCTCCTCAGCAACTGCTGGATGATTATCCAAAATGCTTCATTGTCGGTGCAGACAACGTGGGCTCCAAACAAATGCAGACCATCCGCCTGTCTCTGCGTGGCAAGGCTGTGGTGCTGATGGGTAAAAACACCATGATGCGCAAAGCCATCAGAGGCCACCTGGAGAACAACCCTGCCTTGGAGAAGTGAGTGTTGTGTGCGCCCCTATACATTTGAATGAATCCTAACTGGCAGGATAAAGTTACAGTGCGGCTTGCGTAGTACTGCTCTGTCGTTCCCCCTGCATACAACAATCTGTTCCCTACTACGCCTGCCCGGCTGCATCATCCAGCTGGCAGGGACGCTTGGTTTCAGACACTTCAATTTCTGTCTGGTTGAGTAGTAAATTTCCTAACTCCTCAGGCTGCTGCCCCACATTAAAGGAAACGTGGGCTTTGTCTTCACAAAGGAGGACCTGGTTGAAGTCAGGGACTTGCTGTTGGACAACAAGGTATTGACTGCTGCAATTTAACAATGCTAACTGTACTTCGCTTAAAATGGTATACACTAAATGCTGAGCAAGTTTTATTGTCAGTGACTAATGGCCTCTTACCCGATGTAACCAAGGTGCCTGCTGCTGCCCGTGCTGGAGCTATTGCCCCCTGTGAAGTGACCGTGCCAGCCCAGAATACTGGTCTGGGACCAGAGAAGACATCTTTCTTCCAGGCTCTGGGTATCACCACAAAGATCTCCAGGGGTACCATTGAAATCCTGGTTGGTCGGCACTGCCTCACATTTTGTATTGGACATGTGTGAATACTCTAGCAGATGCTGACTATCTCTCTTATTTCCAGAGCGATGTCGGTCTGATCAAGACCGGTGACAAGGTGGGCGCCAGCGAGGCCACACTGCTCAACATGCTGAACATCTCTCCGTTTTCATACGGCCTGATCATCCAGCAGGTGTACGACAACGGTAGCGTTTACAGCCCGGAGGTACTTGACATCACAGAGGCTGCCCTGCACGCCAGGTTCCTGGAGGTAAGATTTGAGTGCTGTTGAAACCAGTATACACAATGAAACTTATGGCCACTTGTTACTCACCTGCTCAGGACACAATTACTTTACTGAATCTTTATGTAAAATAGTTTGCTGCTATACATACTTACAATATAACCCTTAGCATACACAAATTCTACTCAAGATTTCCTTTTAACAATATTACAGCAAGTCTTTGTGCAATGTGTCTCACAGCTCTGATAAAACAATGCTGTGCTCCTGCAAGTATATGGCTGTATGTACATATGAGATCTTGACAACGTTCCTTTTAATCTCAGGGTGTGAGGAATATTGCAAGCGTCTGCCTGGAGATTGGCTATCCCACCCTAGCCTCTATCCCCCACTCCATCGTCAATGGCTACAAGAGAGTCCTGGCCGTCACCATGGAGACTGACTACTCCTTCCCTCTGGCAGAAAAGGTACAGGGAGGCTGTGTATATTAAATTAATACAATGGGTGGTATAAATTGTGCTAGTCTTTAATGCTTAATATTGTGTAATCCCAATACTTATTGGAAATGCATTTGTTTACATGCCAGAGGAAATTCACTAGTTAAATTCACTTCAGTAAAATACTAAAGTGCAGGACAATCTACAATGGAGCTTGTGCAGTTCTTCATTTGTCGTTCCCCCTGCAAAAAACAACTTGTCTCCTACTATCCCTGCTCATCTATGCCCTGGTGGGCAGGGATGCATGGTCTCAGACAAATGTAAAGCAATCAGATGTGCTGCCAATAAGTGCCACGTTGCGTCTCGGTGAGGTGTAAATCAATGGGTTTCCCTGCAGGTTAAAGCCTTCCTGGCCGACCCAACTGCCTTCGCTGCTCTTGTGGCACCAGTCGCTGTAGCCGTGACTGCTGCGGCACCTGCAGCTGTCAAAGAAGAGGTCAAAGATGAGTCGGAGGAATCTGATGACGACATGGGCTTCGGTCTGTTCGACTAAGCGACAGCGATCAGACCGAATAAGTCGAAATAAGACCATGATTGAATAAAATTATTTCGTTCACTCTGTCTTTGAGTACTCCTTGTGCCTCATAAGAGTTGCAATTAAAGTGTAATCATTAGATGCTAGTGTCACTGCAATAGTAATGATGCCATATTGACTGTTACAGACCCTATAGTCATTGCAGTAGTAACTATGAATAAGATGACTTTGTAAAAACAAGTATAATTTGAAGGCTTTATGCAGTTAAGTGATGCAATGTTCCTGTGCCGCTGGTGGAGACTACTAACGGTTCTTGTACAAAACACTCGCATCTGGTCAGACTTGGGTTTTCACATGCTAATGAGTTTACACCTCCAGGTAAAAAAGGCAACTAGCTGGGAAAATTGCGTGACAGTTAAAGCAAGGACCTGTCTCGATACTGCAAGCTAAAAGCAAGACCCCAGCAGTATTCGCTTGCAAAAAACAACCTGGTTCATTTATTCACAAGTGTGCAGTGTCGTAAACTTGCTGGACTGCAACCTGATGTAAAGTTGGCTGGCTGCAACCAGTCTTTTAAGACCTGCTCAACTGTGGCATGTTTGCAAAATTCTGACCTCTGCACCATGACGAGAAAGGTGTCCTTCACAGCATATTGCCGGTTAAACACCTTTGCAATTTCACAGCACCCTCAAGACTGGACATAGCATAAATTATATGTAATGTATTCCAGCCTCTAACTTAAACTTCCCACTTTGATTTCCTATATATGGCACCTTTTTAAAATGTTGCCGGTGTTACTGATTTCGTATATTTTCACGAATTTGTGCAGATAACAATTCCTCCAACGCGTAAATGTACTTTGAAAATAAATCTGATTCTAATGGGTGTACAGGATGTGACGCAACTATGTGCAGCGGTGATCCGGAAGTGATTATTGTGTCGAAAGCTTAATCGTAAAAGAAATCAAACCAGTGAGAAGTATCCTAAATCCATGAGTCTACTATGGCTGAGGTAACATATTTCACCTTTTATAAAGACGAACAATATAAATTTAAACCAAGCTAGTTTAGCTCAAGAATGTTGACGTTATCTAACCAATTGTCATTGTATACTACTGCTAGCCTAGCCTGTATTTAAGCTAACGATTTCAGAAGTGACCATTCTAGTGAAACAAATTGTCTGTCGTCTTTCGGTTTGACATCATACAGAAAATACGTCTGAAACCCTGACGCCACTTAATGTGTTTTACAGACCCATAGCTTGCAGGACCTCCAACAGCCAATTGTCTCCTCCAAGGTGTTCATCCAGCCAGACTACAGCTCAGGAACTGTCTGCAAGTTCCAGACTAAGTTCCCATCTGAGCTGGAGTCTAGGGTATGTTTTAATGTTGATCGGTTACTGTATACTTTGAATCGTAGACTCGTAGTACAAAAATGTGGTCTCTAAGAGGGCAAAGGCAAACACTAACATTGTAGTTTAAAATGGAAAACCAAGTAAAAATATACAGGGAATAAAAATGGTCAGAGCATGATATCTAATAACAGAGAGATTGATGTGAGTCAGTTACTAACAATCACTAACTTTAGCTAGTGGCTTCTAAATAAAGTTTGAAGCAACACTGCTACTAGTAACAAATAGAGCCAGCAAACTGTAGATTCTGTGTAGGTTTGCCATTGCTGACACAAAATCATTCCTTTAATGCCTTTTCTGACATTGGGTGTGGTTGGTGTTTTATGTGGTTGCAGCTTGACAAGCAGGTGTTTGAGGAGACCATCCACGCTCTGAACAACCTGTATGCAGAGGCAGAGAAGCTAGGGGGGAAATCTTATCTAGAGGGCTGCTTGGCTTGTCTTACTGCCTATACCATATTCCTCTGTATGGAGACACACTATGAGAAGGTAACCGTTACAAACATGACAATGTTTTGAACATTGGTTGCTTCCTTTGTACTATACATCCATCTTCATCCGCTTATCTGTAGGGTCGTGGGGAGAGCAGCTCCAGCAGGGGATCCTTTGAACTAATCTAGACATTATTTGTAACTTGGCTTCTGCTTATTCTGTGTGCAGGTTTTAAAGAAGATTACCCGGTACATTAATGACCAGAATGAAAAGACATATGCACCTAGTGGACTGCTACTGATAGACCCAATAGAAAGAGGACTCAGAGTTGTATCCTTCACTTGGTTGTTGTTGGTTAACTTCTAAGATAATATGCTAAAGCGTTCTTATGTGTTTTGTCCCTATCCAGTGGATTAATAAGGTCCACATGCTAATGCTGTCCTGAATAGTCTGTATCAGTGCATTGGTGTATAACATTGTATTTGCATCCTTTTCTATTTGCCTTAATTTGCTGTTCTGTAGATTGAGATTTCCGTCTTTGAAGACAGAAGCGTTGGCTCTGGAAGATAAAGAGCGTCAAAGGTCAGCATTGGGCAATTGTCAGTTACTTCAGAACCAATAGTGTCCTGCCCCATTATGATCAGTGCCACTTTTGGAGTTTTCATGTTTGAGATTAAATTAGTCATTGAGAAAAATATAGCAGACGTCATTTACTTAAATGTAACTGAACCATTAAAATGACACTAACATTAGACGCTGTTCTTACTCGTACTGATAATTCTAAATTATTAAGGCGGCTTTATATAGATTAAATATGCAGTGGCAATTCAAGTTGCTTTTTGCAAATAAGATAAAGCAAATAACAAAGATAACTGATTAAGATGAGAAATAAAATTACAATTCATTAGAGTAAAACATTTAAAGAAAAAACAATTACCAAGTGATTCACTCAGCTCGAGAAAGACCTTCTAGAGATACCTCTGAGATCATCCATGAGTTGGTTCCAGCGATGTGCAGCCAACCACTAAAATCATCTACATTTACTTTCTATCTCTTCCTCTTCTCTGGACACTGCTAGAGTGCAGCACATTCAATCTCCATGGCCTCCTGGATGGATGTACATAGTTTGGATTTCCTCCTTATTTATAGTTCCTCTGCAGTCTTCTGCCTCCCAATGTTGTTAAAGGTGTTTTATGTCTTTTTGTACATGTGACTATGCATAAGATGACTAGTAATTTGCCTAGCCTATCCATAGGATGACCAAATATACAGTTTGTTGAATTGTCAAGGTTACCAATAGGTGCTGTCTGAATGGTTTGTCACATAATGTGCACATCAATAAAATAAATCCTAGGATCAGATTTGTACTCTACTGCTTTCTAACTGCCTGGCACAGTTGTCAGAAATAGTTCCTTCTTTATTGCAAGATTTGTATAAATATCTATCATTTAACAGATCTGCTTTTTCCTGGTTGCCGTAAGCATAGCCACCGCCAAATGTATGTTTCTTTGATTTTAAACTGTTATTAGTGTTAGTGTGTTTGATACTACTTTAAAAAAAAAATTTAATTCTTCATCCCAGTTTTTCTTTTTCTTTTATATCAAAGTTTTTCGCGCACGTGTGTGTGTGTGCATGAATGAAATGTACTTGCATGTTATGTAAAACCAACAAAAGCTCTACTGGCTATACTTTCTAGTATGAGTTTCAGTGTGGAGAGCGCATTATAGGGTATTTACTGATAATTAGCTCTGCTGTAAATCTTTCCAAACAAGAAATTCCCTGCTCAAACACTCCGTAATCATAAATAAATGCTTAATAATTAGTCTTATTCAAATGTATCAAATACCCTGTTGAAAATATTCAATGTGCTTTTGACTACAAAACCTATTGTGTATTTTGGAAAGCTTTCTTTTGACCACTTAACACCAGAAACCTTAAGCACATCAAATTCCATCTTTAAGTTCTTGTTTAGGTGGGCTATAGCCATTTCAATTTTTCTTACAATTACTGTCCTGTCTTTATATTTAAGTTGTTCTTTTCCTGAAAATCTGTATTTATCAGAGATGTCACTTTATTGCTTAATATAGAAAATAAATGTATAGATCATACCGGTACTCTTGTTTCTTATGTCTGTAATAAACATCTGTATAGTCAGATACAATAATAATCCATTTTATTTGGTACGCCTTTCTAAACACTCAAGAACATTTTACATTGCAAATACATAGATATAAAACAGTTGGCTAAAATATGCATACTAAAGTAATAAACATTTGATCTGGGGGGGAAAAAAAAGTCAGGTTGCTGAAAAATACATAATATAGTAAAAAAAACATTTGATCAGAGAAATATAAACAGTCAAGTGAGAGTGAAACAAATGTCATAAGCAACTTTATAGAGGTGGGTTTTGAGGAGCTTAGCAAACGAGGTGACTGTTTGCATGTTGAATGTGCAGTGGAAGTGGGTTCCAGAGTCTGGGGGCAGAGCAGCTGAAGGCGTGGGTGGGAGATAGTGTCGAAGGCTGCAGTCAGGTGAAGAAGGATAAGGCTGGATGGAGTCAGCTGCACGGAGTAGATCATTGGTGATTTTTATTAGAGCTGTTTCAGTGCTGTGTTTGACCAGACAGAAAATATGATTGAGAAGTTGCCACCACCCTCTCAAGTGTTTTTGGAGAGGAAAGGAATGTTGGAGATGGGGCGG
The DNA here is from genome assembly GCA_025399855.1 of Forbesichthys papilliferus. NCBI lineage: Eukaryota > Metazoa > Chordata > Actinopteri > Percopsiformes > Amblyopsidae > Forbesichthys > Forbesichthys papilliferus. The sequence goes on from JAODOY010084069.1 coordinate 28,364, forward strand.
AAGTTATTCAGGTCATTGGGGTCAGTATTTGTTTTGTGTGGGGGTCACAGCTGCGATTTTCAGGGTGCGGGGTACGAAGACAGTGGCGAGAGAGGAGTTAATTGTGTCAGTGAGCAGGTGAGAGATGGAAGAGGGAAGGCATGTTTTGATGATGCTAGTGGGCATGGGATCAAGTTGGCAGGTAGAGGATATTGATTTCATGATGATTTCAGTAATAGACTTTTCAGTGGCCAAGTCAGAAATGCAGGAGGTAGAGGTTGATGGTTGACCCAATGATGAGTTTATCCAGGACAGGTTCTCAGCAGGGGTGGAGGGAGATTGTAGATGGAGGTGGATGTTTAGAATTTTTTCAGTAAAGAAGTCCAGAAATTAATTGCACAATTCAGGTGTGGGGTCAGGGTTTGAGTTATCAGGAGGATCGAGTAGGTGATTTACAGATGAAGATATGTAGAAAAACATCCAGTAAAATCTGACGGCATAAACCTACATCTAGGATTTTTTTCAAAACGAGTAAAACCGTGACCGTTCAGTGCATGACACATTTATAGAAAACAATGATAAAAAAAGATCCTAATTTGTTTTGCATACTGTCAGAACTACAGTACGGCAATTATTTCCCTGTTGCATATGGCGGCGCTGTTGTACTATAGTGTTGTATGTATTGCTGCATGCTATCCAATGTTACCTCATTTGGTCGCATGCGTAGTATAACCACAGAGTATAACTATAACCATAGACAGTGCAGTAGTGCATTGTTTTTTGTTTCATTCCTTTTAGTCAGAAGACCCAAATAACGTGAAGCTATAACACATACCTTCGTCAGGTCATGACTGTATGATACGTAAACATACATCCAGCTAGCTAGCGCTTGGAACTGATGGATTGCCCTCGAACCGGTTCACCGGACTGATGGTACGTGGTACCGAAAGACCCCAACGCAGAACTCTCATAGTAAGAGTAGGCTACTTACCGTTCTGAAATCATTAGCACGCTGTTATTATTTTGTTAGAATTATTATAGTTATTTACGATTATTTTGCCGAATATAAAACACACGCTTATCTCCCTTATAATATATACTTACTAAAGTTGTGGGGGGTTTTTTTGTATGTAAAGTTTTAACCATGTTTAGCATAGACCACATGGACAACATATTCCGATGTGGACTGTTTGGCTTAGGCGCATTATGTTGGTCTTAACTTAAAACTAGCGCAACATTAGCTTAGCTAGTTTGGTACGGGAGCACAGGTAGCAGATGTTAGTAATCGTCTCTTGCCTACAGAACCACCACCAGTGTGGTTGAAACGAACTGTTTTCTAACATCACCTGGTCATTTATATTTTGACGTTGTTGATTAACTTGCACAATCAGCAAGACATATTATAATGCCAACAGGACAGAGACCCATCTGCATTCCACTTTGTATAGTAGCCTACAGCTACCTATAGTAGCCATGGCTTTCCCCTGCGTTGATGGCTTCTACCTTCCAAAACAAGAGAATGAGTTTGTGCATATTGTCTTGGATGAACTGGATGCATACACACAGAGAGGAAACCGAAAAAGGTAGGCTAAACATAATGCCTACAAGAAATATACCCACAATAATTACAGTGGGCCTGATTCGTATAGCAAATATACAGTCAGAGATAAATAAAACGTAGGGAGTGTTTATTCACTTATTATTGACCCTGTCATTGTAACAACAGAGCTGTGGTACATATTTATGGTAAAATGTTTTATCTTCATCTAAAACTAATCAGTTTTCCACCGTTCTTCTATTTGTGGGCAACGTCGACGCCGTCCAGCGTTCTGCTTTTCCCTCCATTCTCTAGCCGACTTCGTTTCCTGATCCACAGGACGACCGAGTCCCTGCCGGAGTTGGCCACCTTCTCAGTTGGGGAAGGTTGGGGCCGTTGCGTGGTGGTCTGCTATTCTGAGCTGAGGTACAGTACTAAACCTAACAGCCCTGGGTCAAATTAATGGTAAATGGACTGCATTTATAATGCGCGTCACTAACCTGGCCACTCAAAGCGCTGTAAAGTATTGTCTCACATTCTCACAAACATGCATACACTGATGGTGATGCAAGGCACACTCTAACCGTTAGGGGTGGGGAATCCTTGACCCTTTAGGGCCACTACCCTGCATGTTTGAGATGTCATGTTTTCGAATAAATGGGTCGTTGCATAACGAGCCATTCGTTTGAATCAGGTGTGTTGGAGCAGGGGGACATCTCAAACATGCAGGACAGTGGTCTTACAAGACCAGGATTCCCCATCCGAGTTAGACTTAGGTGTCTTGCTCAGGGACACATTGACACTTGGTGAAGAGTTAGCCGGGTTCAAACCAGCTCACTGTGCCACTGTCGCCCCTAATTAATTGCTAATAATCTCTGTTATTGTTATTCTATTCTATTGAGGAACCGGTTAAGGGAGTGCCGTTTATTTCCAAGTGAAATGTAGACTTGTTAAGCCTTTCGAGATTGCAATGTCACTAAGGGACACTATGTAAATAAACTTGAGTTGACTTGAAACACCTTTAATGTGTATGTTGTGTTTAGGGATGCGTTGGAGGACGACACTGACAGTGACAAAGGCTTTTATGAGGAGCCCCTGAAGGCAAGAGTTGGTGCAGAGAAGCCCAAACGGGCTCCAGTGCCACGCAAAGGTCCGAAGAGACCCGACAAGCCCCTCTACGTGCCCCGAGCTGCCCAAGGGAGGCTGTCCCCCCAGAACCCTCCAGTAGGGGTCGCTCTGCCTAGTCCATGCGCCCATAATGACACAGTCACAGAGTCTGATTCCTGCTCTTTGCTTGACTTCTGGGAACGCTCAATGTCTTACTTTCCCACATCGGAATACGGTGTGGCCGACTGCCAGGAGGAGGAGTGGGATGAGGACGAATACGTGGTCTCCCTTATCAGTACCATGAGCCTGGACAGCAAGGGGGATGGGGAGGAAGAGGTGAAGGAAAGAACCGGCGCGTTTCACAGCCCGCAGAACAGGGAGGGTCCAGACACTGACTTAACTGAGCAGGTGAGACTTTGTGTTGGTGTCATTTGCTGCTTGTTTTCATCAGTTGGAGGTGTAGACAGCGATGCTGGAGAAAGGTTGTTGATGTTCAAAGTCGACCACACCAACAAACACGCCTCTCCCTTCAAAGGCATAGAGGGCGCTCCCTCAGAAGCTCCGCCCCCCACATTGGATACACATTGCCATGGCTGGGATAATGTTGTGTGATGCGCTCTGCACCACTTTATCTTTGTTCCTATGTACAGAGCTAGCGAACAAACACTATTATTGTTTCCTTCACACAGAGGATGGACAGTTAGCAGATCGGGGGGAGATATTTGCTGAAATTAACAAAAAGTGTATGATGGCTGACTACACTTATTTAATTGATGATCATTTGTGTAGTCACATCTTGGATGGCTATTTAAACATATTAACTGATTTGGCTCAAAGAGGTAGAAATGTGCAATTTATTAATTGTCATACATTATGTAAAGCGTGTGATTAATTGAAATATAATTCTGGACAGCCCTAAAATTGTATAATGAAAAGGCTGTGATGAATGCAGATTTAGTTGTTTAATTTCATTCCTTTTCACGCCAGATTACAGCACAACTGAAAGACGCGGAGGAAGTCTCCATTGAGAAGGCCCACAATAATTACTCTTCTTTTGAGAAGGTGTTGATTAACACAGAAGATTTTAGCCATGTGATTGAGATCTATGACTTCCCAGCTGTGTTCAAAGCAGAAGACTTGCTGGATGCTTTTGCAGATTACAGGTGACTGGTCAGATCTCAAACCTGATCTACAGTTTAGCTAACTTATTTAGCTATTAGCCTGGAGCTTACTTACCTCTAATAGCCCTCCTCCTGATGTAAGAATATAGGAAAACCATTATGAATAATATTATCCACCATTATTTCTCAACCATATTCTAATGTGTCTACAAAGCTGACTACTGTACTGGTATAACGTATTATTACGTTTCTGTACTCTAAACAAAATAAATGTAGCGTTTATATACCTTAAATTCAACCCATACAATAACAAACTGCAATAACATCACTACTAGCCTGGCTCCACACAACTATGCTTAAAGATCAATTTATGTAGCTGAGATTACAGTCTAAACCCTGATCACATTAATGTTCACACAGACACCCTGCTGGCAGACCAATCAGCGTGGATTAGTTAGATGATGATGATGAGGTCAAGGATGTTTCCAAATGGTGGTAGAGCTAGATGAGGCAATTGACATTTTAGCCAATGCCGATTGGTTCAGCGCTGTCCAATAGTTTGAAAATGAACCAGAGGTCTACGCCAAGCAGGAGGAAACTATTTTGAACACTTCCCCAATGGAGCGTGGCCAGACCTATTCACAAAGTGAATATGATCTGATTACAACAGGCTAACTACATACTACCAATAGAGCCAGATTTGTATATATATATAGATATATATATCTCTATATATATCTATATCTCTTTCCAATACCTGAGTGTTAACTGTAGTACCTGTAGAGAGTGGACATATCAATTTAGCAGACAACATAGAAGATCAGTCAGTCAGTGGATGACACTTAATCTGATTCTTGCACCAGCGGGAGCACCTACTGCAATATCGATGTTAATAAGGAAGCTACAGTTAAACAGTAACAATAGATAGAATCCTCTTCTGAGAAAATGTTTGCAAATATCTCACTAGGCGTTTGAAAGTTAAAATGTAGTCCACTCCGTCCTCAGTCACACTGATACAACTACGTTAAACATATAAACAGCCTAATAAAAAGACCTAAACCCACCAAGATGGATGAGATGTCAGGATGCATGCAGTGTAAACACACAGTGTTCTTCTCTCTCTCAGTGATGCGATGAAGATCAAGTGGGTGGACAACACACATGCTCTGGGGGTATTCTCCAGTGAGACTGCAGGTATGAATCCTAAAGCAAAGTCAAATCATTTCTGGCCTCTTAGAGGGCAGAAGAAGACTACTTTCAAGTAATGGTATACTGTCCTGTAGCTAACCCCATGTTTTCCGGTTTGCCTGAGTACTGCCTGACTATTTGTATTCAGTCACTGGCAGACAGGTTGGCTATGACTTATCATTACGGACAGATTCCATTACTCGATGACTTGTTGGATTGGAAAATCTCAGATAATGCAGTTTTACATTACAGCACCATGATACACGGACCACCAGTTGACTAGCGATTGTTATTTTGTGCATCTTACATGCAGCGCTCCACGCTCTGTCTATGAGGCACCCTCTGTTGAAGACACGCCCGTTGTCGGAAGGGAGCAAACAGGCCAAAGGCAAGGCCTTTCGAAGGGCAGGTAGGGAATTTACTCCTTACTTAATCCAGCGGCTACCACTGAAGTCTTCATCTGTTTAAACCAAATAATGTGTTGTACTGTAGGTATCTGGACAGTTCAAACAGTAAAGTTGAAATGGGATCACCAAGCATTGTGTGATTTTAAAAATAACTCCTTACTAGATTGTCAATCTTCAATTATTTTTTCGTAAGATAATTATTAGGTGCGTCTTATGTGTTATATTATTAAAAGCCCAACTGCAATTTATCCAAAACAAACTTTTTTTTTTTTTTGCGGTCTTCAAGAGTTCATCCAGCCAAGGAAGGAGCGTCCTAAGACAGACTCTGCTGTTGCTAAGCGAATGGTGGCCAGGGCCCTTGGACTACAAAGAGGAGCACTGAACTGAAAAGGCTACCCAACACCGAACAGGTGAATGGTCTTTTCTTTCTCTTTTTTTTCTGCTTCTTTTACAGCCAGCAACAGTCAAAGGACGTCTTCTGAAACGTGCAATTATGTGACTCAAGTGCTCACATATTTTTAGATGTTGGTGATTTAGTAGCTACCAATCTTGTAGCATTTGTATGGCCTCTTTTGTTTTCCTAAAATAGTTATTTTCGTGATTCATCAACACATTCTCATGTCTCGGCTTCTTAATACAAAGTAGGATCTGCTTCTTCCATTTTTATTGCTACAGAAAACATAAAGCTTTCCCCCGTTCAGTGATCATTAAGAATGGTACCCGCAATCCAGCTGGTGACAAGGACCTTTTTCAGATCCCTGGACTCGCTACATTACAAGAACATATTTACAAAACAATGCAGAAGCATCTTCACAAAATGTTTGCTTTTACAGTACATATGTGAAGATGACACGAAAGTCCCTGATGGTAATAACTTAAACACAGAATTAAAAAAAAGAAAGCAAATAAGTTGGTCATGTGAATGATGATTATGAAAACAGGCTGTGATGCTTTACTGTATTTTGGTAATATTCTGTATATATATATATATATATATATATATACAGTATACATATATACAATATATATATTTCTGTGGATGAGAAAAAACACAACACTAAACATAAAGTCACAAAACAAGAAATACGCATTTTGAGCACCAGTCATCCATTAATCCCCCCTTGCAGGGTTTTCCTTTTCCAGAGTATGATATATCAAAATTGTCCTGTCTATTGTGATCTTCACTGATATTTTCCTTCAATTATGAACAAAAAATGACATACAGGTTTGATAAATTATACATAATTAATTCTGAATAAAAATTGTGTTCTGTATGTGAAGTACTGTATTTGGTTAAAATAAGCACCAGGTTAAATCCTACATTTTTGCAGAGGAAAATTACACTTTTCTTATAATATATAATCTGTTTAAAACAACCAAAAACAAAAAATGAGATAAGTCAATAGGTCAAACATATAAATGGCAACATTAAGAAAACACATCCACTTCCTCATTGTCCACTGTAACCATCAGAGCGGAAGCAGCAATCCAGCATTTATAGGAGGCAGTGAAACAGTGCTGCTCCCTCTAGTGGTTATTTGGTCTCACTGCTCAGGGTCATACTCCAGGTGCACATTTTATTGTATGTCCCATCGCTGGTGGTCCTGCGTTTACCTATGGGACAGTTGGTTGGTCAACAATCCAGGGAATGTTTCCTCAGTCTCTGAGCTCAATGAGCCTCCTGCAGGGATCAACGAGAGGGGGGAGGGTTTATAGATTTGAAATGTGCCACTTCGTATATGTATTGATGTGTGCCTACTACTCAAGGAGGTCAGACAAATGCCATGTTTTAAAATGTATCAGGTATGTCATTGAGCCGGTCCTTTGACAAATAACGTTAAAGCAAGCAAATCATTCTTTCGTTTTTTAGGAAGCTAAAACAGGATGTCTTCCCTGAATTTGTCCAAGACAAGGCTGCCTAAACACTTCAGTATTCTGCTTTGACGGTAAAGAGGCTGTCCTAAACCAAGAATCCATGGCTTTAGTTCTCGTATTGACTCAGGTTCACCTATGATGCACAGATGAACCTCTCTTAAACTCTAGCAGTGCTGCTTGTAGTTCTATTGATTAAAGACATGGGTTTTTTTTATGTCAACCCTGTGGCTTTGATCATGAATACATTTTTAGGGCTGGTTATGTGCCATGTTTGTACTGTTTACTAAGGTATTAGGAATGCAAGTTAAAGGTTGACTTAATTTGTCAATAACATTGTTGGATTAATCCACTTCTGATAAACTTTCAGGAGTTGATTTATGAATAATTTCAGATGTTTAGTCAGAATAATGTTTTTGAAGTTATTTGCAGTTTTCTTTTTTGAATTTAGTTTTACATTTTTATGTTAAAAGTTTTTCACGTTTATACATTTGCCTGACATTTTCTTTAACTTGGGTACTAAATTAAGTTGGTTATTGCAATATTACTTTGTTTTGTTAGTGCATATGGAATAATATACTGTAACCTTGTTAAGTAACTGTCATCCATATAATCTCTCAAACACTAGCCTATCTTCCAATATCTCTGGTTGACAGTACATATGAACTAATACATCATTATGCAAATAAAAATATGAAAACACTTTAGTGGTTTGAACTCTGTTTTAATGATGTATTCTTGAATCCTGAGTGAATATTAACCTATTACACTTTAGTTAATTAAATTTACTTTATATTTAAAATACATCTGACTATTATGTCATACAACTTCTCCATCATAGCTGTGCCTCTGTTCATAAACAAAATATGAATCACACTGGATAGGGACAAGCTCACCTATGTGACATTTGTATGTCCAGGCCCGATTGCCGTCGTATCTTACACGGCACTTCATAACGTTGTTGCTGTAATCTGATTCTGCTACCTCGTAGTTTGGATTTATCACCACCTAGGGCATAACAAATTAAGTTAAACATTTAAAAAGAATTGGGCAAGTATGTTAATAATACACATTTTACACATAAACTAAAAAGCTAGATCAGTTGTAGCTAGATAAGCAGAGCCAATTGCATTCACCTGTAAAATATAGTCTCCTGGCTGGACATCAGTCACATCGATCCACTGACAGTCGATGTCATGTCTGTAGGTGTCCCAGCAGCCAACGCTGATGCCCTGCGGCCCGAAGTTGGCGCATTCATACTTCTTCTGATTACCTGTCGGCATTTCACGCAAGCATTAGCCCTGAATCCTTGGTTCTCATCTAACCACAGAGGTGTGTTCAGAATTGTCACAGTGGTGAACGTTTGTGACGAACATGTTTGCTTTGAAATTTAATTTTGAATGATTTGAGTAAACATTCCAGTCATCCTTCGTCCAGCTTCAACATGTGTTTGCTGAGAACTAGCTCCTCAAACCGCTTGCTTTTGTTCGCAAACGTTAGCTATGTTCGCCAATTCTGAACGCACATCTGTTCTCTATGGGTGTTTCTGCTGTCTGAGTGGAATCTGGAATAAAGAGGTCAATGTTACCCTCATCACATTGACTGTCCTCCAGACAGAAGCTGGCTTTGTGTCCTTCTGCCACCTTGGTTCCATTCAGGCTCAACAAGTCATAGTGAGTGAACACCTCCATGCTGTGGAAATGCCTGGGCAAGACAATGGGAGCACATCTGTTATAACAGCATCATCCAGTCACATTTCTCCTTGTTTTAAATGTTGTTTTAAATGCACCTCGCGCTGTCCTATGGGTCAAAATGACCCGGTGCACTTGCCAGTAGAGGGCAGCAACCACAACACGGACATATG
>JAODOY010084071.1:0-14662 GCA_025399855.1 Forbesichthys papilliferus
ATTTTATGACCAATTCATGCAAAACTCCACGTAATCCCAAGGGGTTCACATACTTTTTCTTGCAACTGTATACATTTTATATCTATATGTGATAAGGGGTCCCTTCTATCAGCCAAGGGGTCATTGAAGACCTGTACGTTAATTGATTAGTAGAATACTATAAAGAAACTAATTATTATTAATACAAATAATGACTAATTATATGGGGATATAACCAGAGACACTATAAGGAGACATGCCACTTGTGTAATTTTGAATGAAGCTTTATTGGAACATTCTGAAACGGCACATTTGGCAATTGGAGGAAAAGAGCTAATCATTTGCTTTTTAACTGCCAAGCATTAACCTCTTTAACCAATTGTGTGGTTGCATTGATGCAAACCAACTGTTGCACATGCCTAGTAGAAGTTAAACATGGGGAAAAACTGCTTATTAAACCATATTTTGCGTTCAAAGTCACCAAACATTTGAGGCGGTTTTTATCAGATTTGACTTGTGATTGTATATTGTATATGCAGTTTTTATGAATCCTGGGACCATTTAAAGTACAGTTATGGCTCTTTTCCCATTCATTTCAATACAGTCTTCCTAAATAACTGCCAGGGAAGTTTCAAAGATGGCTGCCAAGTGACGATAACCAACACGTAAATCTTCTGGATTAGTCCCCAATGTCAAACATGTTACCCTGAATGCCAACTAGCATTCACTCAGCTCAGTGACCTACTGTATTTGTCATCAAGGCAAAAAAGTTTTCTCATGTGATAATTGCATCTAAATTAAATGGACAATAAATGCATGACACCTTAGGGCTTCCATATATGTAGTAGCTCTCTGCTTAGCAAATACACTGTGTTTTATTTGACTGGGTTTGTCAATACCTACCCTTGTTACCCTACAAATGAAAGTGTGCCATTGTTACGTGATGAAACCATAACAATGTTAGCAATTTATAAGCCTGGGCATTCCTGGCTATATGACACGCAGTTCCAAGAAACAAAGTCTTGAGCTCTCCTTAAGCACACCAGCAGCAATATTGTCAGCTAAATATAGGCTAAGTCTTTTCTTTGCTGATGCCCCCCCTTCCCCAAATGACCCTATTTGAAGGCCAGTGCATGTTCTATTGTGATACATACGTGAGATTGCATTAGAAGGTTTTCAAACACTCACCCCAATTCCAGAATTTTTCAGCTGTTATTTTTTTAAATTTATTTATTTTATTGATAAAATTAAACTTGATTTGGTTTAGTAGATACTATGTATAGGGGTCGAGTTGGGGGCGAGAGTTTTTTTTGTGTCTATGGTGGTATGGTAACATTCAGATTAGTCAGCGAAAATCTTGAGTTTCTGACCTTTAACCTTCGCCACTATTTTCTGAAATACTTCAGCACACAAACGTGCTACACATAGCCGTGGAGCGACTCGCTAACATATACTGTATGTCCACGACAGACAGCTCATTTGCTCATATACTCAATGCGCATGAGTGTGTGAAGCAGCCATAAACACACAAGTACACACACGTGATACTGTGATATTCCCTCACGCTTGGCCGTGATATTTCTCTCTTTCTTTCTTTCTTTCTTTCTTTCTTTCTTTTGTTTGCTCTGCTTTTCTGTCCTGCTATTTCTTATCCTTTCTTCCCCTCTACAGATCATCAGTCACCAGTGCATAGATACGCTGACATTTGAGTGAAGGCAGGGATTGTACAGCAAGACGTTGCAATGCTGCATGTGTCACAGTCCACTGATTTACTAACTAGCTGATTTGCTAATGCTAACTATGAAATTGCAGTCTGGTTTACGTCACAGACACAGGCGGTGATATTAGGGTAGACACATTTCAATTAACAGTTTTACTCCCTGTTTTGTATAAATTTGACGTGTGAAAGTGTGTGTGTGTGTGTGTGGGAGGGAAGGATGGGGGGGGGGGCAGGGTTGGTGATGACTTAGCCCAGTGAGTGTGGGAGCCCAAAGCTTATGTCCGGAAAGTAAATGTTTTTCACAGGAACATGCAGAACAGTAGCAGCAGCAAGTCTGTCAGGATTTCCATACTGCTTAACAGATTATATTGGCCTAATGCATGTGTGCGCGTGGGTGTGGAAAGGCTAAGGCTAAAGACCGACTGAATATAAAATACTTTGTCAGCTCTCATTAAAAGAGATTAGATAGTTTCCATCCATACACATTCTAAACCTCTAATAATCTGACCGCATGAAAGGGAAAAATCCACGACGGCTAACTTGAAGTTGCAATGCTCAACTTTTACTGCACTTCAGACAATCGCTCAATAGCTGCATTTACATGGACCCTATTACTCAGATTGGAATCGGGTTAAAAGCCCAACCCGAAAGAAAATGCTCCTAGGGTTATGATTAAAGAAAGAGAAGAGAAGACACAGGCCCAACCCGATTGATATTTCATTCCAAAGCAGAGGGGTAGTATAACCCCTACCATAACCTGATTGAAAGAGGAATTATACTAACCTGACATGCCAGAGGAATTGTTGTCACAAGTCCATCTTGGGAGCTGTACATTGAAACTGTTTGTGAATGGCTGTACTTTCAAAAAAATACTTTAACCATCTGGTCGTTTTCACTGTCGGCACCATGGTCAGCACACATAAACCACGCCCGTATAGCTATAAACACGACGCTGATTGGAAAACCACGCCCGTAAAGCTATGAACACGACGCTGATTGGAAAGTTCAGATGCTACTCGGACACATTCAAAATTGTCCCGAGGCTTTCCAGACTGATTCCCGCGGCAAAACTAAAGTGAAGCTCTCGCGAGCCTAGAATTATACCATGTCTACAAAGTCTGGACAAAACGATTAAGTGAATGGGCTACGATGACTTTGTCTGGAGCCGTAGGCTAAATCTTTCCACCGGTCACACAAATAGCCTCACTCTCCTGACGTGCCTACAACTCGAGGGCTAGACGGTTTTTGCCTTGTTGCTAGCGGGACATGTTACATTACGGAGCTTGTGCATGTTTAACATCTATTCCGATAAATTGCGACACAGTATGTAAACACCAGACCTGATTAGATGACATGCCATGTAAACAGGTAACTAGAAATCTTCAATCGGAAAGATTTAATTCGGAAAGGCACAAAAGTGTCCATGTACAGAAAACATAATTTGCAGACACTATGGATCTTTATCTCCTTGGACACTTCGTCACAGTATTAGTGATCAATATCTACTGCACTTACAGTACATTTTCTTTCCACATGGCAAATAAATATACAAAAATAAAAGTATTGCTTCTCTTCTCTTCTCTTCTCCATTTAATTTTAAAATATTATTAGCGATAATTACTTAGTGGAAAAGTTATCAACAAAGAAAGTCAAACCCCATGTTGTTCTACGTAACAGGATGATGTCTTCCATGCGGGCAACTCCTCCCTATCCCCTGGCAACAGAGGAAGAAGACATGATAGGTCAGGACAATGCCACCTGGGCCAATGACGACAGGAAAGGCCGGAAAGACATGTTGCACAATGAGCCCCACCCAGACGAGCTACAGCCTATCAGAGAGAAGCAGGCTGACACAGATTGGGAGAAGGTAAGAGGTTAAATAGATAGAGGGTTGTGTACAAATTCTTTAGTATGTGCTTATACATGCATATATATATATATATATATACTATATGTATTGCATACAGCAGCACATGTGCATTTAAACACTAATCATTCAAATACTTTACACATTAATAGTGTATCCTTGAAGTGACTGTAGGATACACAAAGGTTCCTTCGTTAATTTAGAGAGAATAAATGATAAAGTGTTCACGTTTTTCGTTGTCAAGAGTTGTCCAGGTCCAAAATATTGTTTGACAGTTTCAGTTGAAATCCATGACACTCTAGTGTTTTATGGTGGTGCTGTTTGCATCGTAAACAATATTTAAAATTCACTTTTATAAACACTAAAGACAGAGAGAGTAGTTGGAGAGCAAACTGATCATCTAAGATCCTTGTACGTTCTAAATCTTTACAATTTACAAAAATCCAAATGCACAGGTTACATCTGGATGTTGACACCTTACAGTATGTAAATAATGTTGTGGCTGCTTTAAAATTGTAACATTTTTAGTTTTTAGTTTCTTTCTCTTCAAATGTCTTATATATTTTCATATGTGAAAAGCACACGCACCCCCCCCCCCCCCCCCCACACACACACTCACACAGCATGTGCAGGGCATACTAATCGTCCATCAGTGCTCAGAGGGTTTGTCCTCCAGGCAGGGACACAAAAGCACTCACTACACCGGCCACATTCAATTCAGTGTAATTATTCAACAGTAAACTAATTTATGAGCCCGTATCTCCCTGGATGAAATGAAAGAGGCATGTGAAGAAATAAAACAATAAAAAAAGCTCTCTAGCTCTGCACACCTTCCAGTTAACAAAACAACAAGCCTGTTTTTTGGTTAGACAAGCTTGAAATCACAGAAACTGCAACCAGCTGAATGCGAATCTGAATTTGAAGCACCCACAATGTTTTGCTAGATCAGGTTTGCTAAGGGATCCACAAATAAGCAAAATGTTGATCTGCAGTGGTATCGTGGGTGATCTGCAGATTATTGCATGTGCAGATCAGATGTTCACAGATTCAACAGCACCACAGCAACACAGTAATTAGGCAGCAGCAGCTTGCTGGTTGGAAAATACAAATAATACTCAGATAAGATAGTAGTTTCCTCCGCTTGATGATTCTCCTGGATAATTTATCGTCCAGCTTCCATCCATCCATCCATCCATCCATCCATCCATACATCCATACATCCATCTTATCCGTAGTCAGGTCCCAGGGGCAGCAGCTCCAGCAAGGGACTCCAAACTTCTCTTTCCCGAGCCACATTAGCAAGCTCTGACTGGGGGATCCCGAGGCGTTCCCAGGCCAGTGTGGAGATATATTCTCTCCACCAAGTCCTGGGTCTTCCCCGAGGCCTCCTCTCAGCTGGACGTGTCTGAAACACCTCCCAAGGGAGGCGTCCAGGGGGCATCTTTACCAGATGCCCGTAACTGGCTCCTTTAGACGCAAAGGAGCCGCGGCTCTAACCCTTGGAGACCCACAGTTGCAAATTTGCAACATTTACTTGAAACTGTCTGTAGTACCTAATCCTGACCGAATGTAACCAAAAACTACATACCCCAACCCCCAAGACGCTAAACTATATAATTGCAACATTTTTAGCAGTAAAATACAAATCTGTAAGACATACAACATTTCAAATACAACATGGCTGTCTACAACTGACCACGTAGCCTTCTGGGCCAATTTAAACAATTTTGCAAGTAAGTATTTAACCTATAGTATTTTATTCCTCTATTCAAAAGATGTTAAGTGACAGAAAACTGTAATAATTGAAAATAAAAAGTATAATACACATGATTTGGAGAGATTTGTTCAAATGTTGCAAAAATGCAACACTGGGCTTCACTTATTCACACAAAAGGCCCCATCACTGAGTCAGGTGTAAATTCATTTTCACAGATAAGGAGACCCATACTAGTCCGCAGACACCAGTAATTATTTGTTCAAGCAAAGTTCAATATGAAGAAATTGCTGAGGACCCATTTTTCAAGGTCATAGTTTTTTATCATACGGAAATGCATTATAACATGGATGACTAGTTGTAATTTTAAAGTTAATTTTCTTTTTATTGTACTGAATCAAACAGTTTAATGTCAATAAAATACATTTTTAGTATACACACTTTGATATTATTGAATCATCAATGCCTAATAAGCTATGGACCTTGTTAAAATTATAGTGGTGATATTTGTAACCTCTATGACCCAATGTTGCAATTTTGCAACGTTTTCACAAAATCTTCCAAAAACCAAAAAATAAAAAAAATGAATTCATTTCTTGATCGGGGCCTTGCTAAAAACTATTTTAAAAGGATGAAAAAATTCTACATCATTAACATTAATGCTTGGGTCTCTGAGGGCTAATCCAAGTTCCTCGGAAATGGCCGAACTTCTCACCATATCTCTAAGGGAGACGCCCACCACCCTCCTGAGAAAACCCTTATAGGCCAACTTGTAAAATCATATATCGTATTGTTTGCTCATACAGTACAAGACCTACAACTTGGTCTCCACATTACTAGGACTGACTATTGCGTAAAACATTTATATTTCAGGTTACATTCA
The DNA here is from genome assembly GCA_025399855.1 of Forbesichthys papilliferus. Lineage (NCBI taxonomy): Eukaryota > Metazoa > Chordata > Actinopteri > Percopsiformes > Amblyopsidae > Forbesichthys > Forbesichthys papilliferus. The sequence continues at coordinate 6,164 of JAODOY010084071.1, forward strand.
CTTGATACTTAGATCCTGTGCGTAATTCAGCAATTATCATACAATTATCATGCTTGCAGTGAACTATTAAACCAATATGTCTACTGGTTACTGTGTACTGGGCCCACAGTATGCTGGTTTGCATCCCTCTATCTATTTCCCTTCCATCTTCCACGTTCTCCCTGAGCCCATAAGGAGATACCTGAGGTCTTGGTGGTCCAAATGAGAGATGCCATTCATGTCCTCCCTTTTCTACAACGCCTCCCACTGACACACACACGCTGGTGTCTCCATCCATCATGACCAGGAAAGTGCCTGACCGATACAGGAAGCTCAGACCGAACGCTAACTGAAACGTGCGTGTACCCTTTCAGTCTCAAGCGTTCCATCTGAACAAAAAGGTCGAAGCTGTATCCTGCCTGGGGCTTCGGGTCGGTAGGGCTCATTAATAGCCCTTTAACAGGCATCATAAAACACCCCATAATGCTCCCCTGGCGACCACTAACTGAGCGGTTGATTATATACGGGTTAACAACTGCTCTTTTCTGTTTCGCTGCCCTACAAAGTGACCCTTATGCGTTGTGCATAAATAATAGCATGATGTGTATACTAGCATACAGCACTAGCATTACTTATTAGCATTCATTCTACAGTATAGCATTTAGTATACATGTAAAGTATAATTACTGAGCACATGTAGTGTCTCCAGTCGTCATTTGAGACATGCCTACAGACGGTGCCATCTTCGCTCCACTCACAGTGCGTCTCGTGTAGAGGCAATAAATATTCACTGTCCCGTTAATTAGTTCAACCCTCACGTAATAAATATGGAGGACGTGGAGGTTTTTAGTCTCCACCGGCTTCCTGTCACCTCGGTGTGCTAAGAGAGCCATAAACACAGAAGCTTTTATGCATCAGCTCTGAGCCAGTTAGTGCTTACGAGACGAGGCCACTGCGAACACTCCCGGAGAGTATGTAAACATAAGCTCTGCCTTGGGAAATGAGCTGAGAGGCCATTTAGATTTGGGTGTGGGAGGCAACACGAGCTGTCCCCCCCCACCCCCCCCCCACCCGTCTTCCCATCTTCCCCCACTCCCCCCTCCGTCACCTGGTAACGCTTCAGACACACAGTGTGGTTAATCTACTCCTAAAGCCCCAGACACACTGCAAGCGACCAGCAGCGATGTAGCGACAATGGAATGAGATTCAGTGACGCAAAGTGGGCAGGTAATTAATGAAACTATTCTCAACTGCAGGTGACGTGATTGAGGATACAACAAATCATCTACAAAACGATGGCCGACGAGCGGGTCGCTTGCAGTGTGTCTGGGGCTTTACGTCGGGATCAGCAGCTTAGCGGATCCGCTAATGACGGTTGCACCTGGATGTGTAGCAAGCATCTCTCTGGCTAGCTACAGCAGCTAAACCTCCATCCTTACAGAGAGAGACCTCCCTGTTACTTACACTGTTAGGATCGTCCCAACATGTACGCCAGTCACAACTTTACATACACTTAAAGTGCGTCTATATGACTTTTTACCACTACAGTACATGTCACACTAACTACACCAGCATCTCAAACCAAAACAAATGCTTCGTGAGCCACACACACACGTGCACAAATATCGTAAAGTTCCTTTAAAGTTGCTGTTGTCCATCTGACAAGCATTGTGGCCACTGTGGTGTCAGAACCACAAGAATCATACCCTGGCTCACAGTTTATGTTTGTGTTTCTGTAATGCCACTTTCAACCACCAGGGTAATTCCAGTTAGCCTGGCTCTGCCCCACTGTTACCCTTCAAGTACATGACCGCTGAGATTATGGTCTTGAAACTCTGGTTGCTTTAGCGTTTCCACAGCAACCTTGCTGGCGTACCAATCAGAGTGGCTAAGTGTGATGACAAGTTAAGCGTGTGTTATTAAATGGCAGTCGAGCTAGATGAAGAGATACAAACCTCTGTAGCAACGCCACTTGGTTAAACAGTTAAAGCTGATTACCAGGTGCATTGTGAGTCTAGTTACACCAGGGGTGTTAAAACAATAAGGGGTCACTAAGGGGTCAACAGCAGCAAAGGCCAGGCCCTCAGCTCCACGTGCATGCAGGTGCCGGTTCAGAGAACCTGGAGGTAGACTGGACAACCACTATAGCAGAGCTACTGAAGGAAGCTGGATCGCTCGACCACTGGGGTCACATACTAGCGGGCAGAAAGGCGAGGGCGATTGCCAGTGTTGGGCGCAATAAAGCGCACTACCCACAAACAAGGGGCTGGACAGAGAGGGCCACTACTACTGTCTGAATCCATATGCTGCATCTCTCTCCCCAAAGCACATCCGCAAAGATCACCGCCAACGAGCGGCCAGCTCTATCCGCTGGATGTGGTCAGGGAGAGAGAGAGAGAGAGAGAGAGATATGGAAGGGGAGAGGAAGAGATGGAGAGAGAGAGAGAGAGAGAGAGAGAGAGGATTTGCTTCCCCGGGCTGAAAGCAGCTGCTTGCCTTCCATCTCCATTGCCTGCCTTCATCTTTCCATCTGCCCACGCACACCTTGGTCGCCCCGCGCAACCACAGACCTGTTCCATATACAACCCACAGCCCATATACAGTGCTCACACACACACACTGTAGTTCCTCTGAGACATCACACACCCCCAGAGGAAGAGAGAGAACTCTTGAGAGAGAGAGAGAGAGAGAGAGAGAGAGAGAGAGAGAGAGAGAGTCCTACCTGGTATCAGGAAACAGCTTCAGCTCCAGATATGGTTGTCCCGACGAGAATACACGCTCATCTGGACAGGAGCGAGAGGCAGGCAAAGGGAGAGAAAGAGAGAGAGAGAGAAGGAGGATGTCAGAGTGAAACTGAGTATGCGAGTGTGGGCGTGCGAGTGTGCATCGGGGGGAGAGAGAGAGAGGAGGAGGAGGAGAGAGGGGAGGAGTCTGGTGTACAGGAGTATAGGAGGAGAGCGAGCACGCTGATAACTGCTCTCTCGCCCGTCTACAGCCAGTCGGCTCTTGTGGGAGCAGCATGGATGGTGTTGTTGCACGTGCACGCGCGCGCACCCACACACACACACATGCACACACACACAGGCACGCGCACACATACATGCACGCACGCATGCACACACACACACACACACACACAGGCACGCGCACACATACATGCACGCACGCACGCATGTGCAGACACGCTCGTGGGCGCATGGCAGGACGGACGGGGGGGAGAGAGAGGGAGATCTGAGGTGTTTAATTCAGCATCGTCACGACAACAGTTCTGAGGAATCCCTCCAGTAACAGAGATGCCGCATCACACAGTGCTTGGCTCTGATTGGCCGAGAGCCGGGGAGATGCCAGGCATGGTGGGCACAAGGCCGTGTGTGTGTGTGTGTGTGTGTGTGTGTGTGTGTGTGTACATTTTCTCATTTGTACAAGGGCAGGTCATGGCTTGCCAAATACAAATACACACAAACGCGCGTGCGTGCGACAGTAAGACCTCACTGCAGGAACAATATATTTGTATTTTATTACATTAGCTATGAAAGAAATGTAACATGCGTTGCTTGAAATGTAAACGTGGCATTAAATGATACAGACGAGCTTTTTACGATTTAACATGGAAATATTTGGTTTGATTTTTGAGCCACTGAAGTGCTTATCCCATCAACATACACACGCTAACACAAGACACATGCAAACATACAAACGCACTAGAATATTTGTAGAATATATGACAATTATCTGTGCCTTTATTGCCACACACACACACACACACACACAAATCTCAGCTCCTGCAGTAAAGCAACGTGCTAGCTAGCAAGTGAACGCCATCTTGTACACTGAGACGCTGAGCGTGAGGTGGTGCTGGAGCATTCTGCCCCGGCTACTGTTACATAACTATTCCAGAGAGCATCTGACATGCGTCTCAAGCTGTGCGTCACCAAACGCCCCACGGCGCTGCATAGACTCTCAAAGGTCATCTTCCTTTCTGCCGCTCGTCATCACGAGAGAACAACAATCTGTTGGCAGCTGGGAGCAAAACACACTGTGGTTTATGCTATTAATGAGGGTTATGTGGCTGATGCCGCTTTAGTCCCACGACGGCAGCACACACACAAGGTCAAATCTGTGATTGGACGGATTACAACTGAAAATCAAGGCTGTGCGTTGATGTAAGGTCAGATATTGTGGGACATGAATTCCCTCTCCTGTTGTTTAGAGCAAAACTCAGGTTCAAGATAATAAACAGCTGTTATTCTTAATCCCTCGCACATGCACGCACACACACACACACTGTAAGCCCTGTAAGCCCGTCAACATCGTGATGTTGGCATTGTCTATCAGCCCCACCCTAGTCTAGTACTTGACCCAGGCCAGGTAACCTGGGAAACCCTGGAACATGAACGACCACCAATTACACTGACCCTGAGGCTGGTTAGAAACTGGTTAGAGACTGACCACTACCAGAGAGCCCCAGGTTAGTGACAATCCTAATCATGTGCTGGGAAAATAAAGGGTCCACCCCCTTCCCCCCCCAAAACAGGAAAAGCTTATGGTGTATCTATGTGGATATGGAAATGTGCTAGTGTGGCTTTTCAGTCAGTTGAAGCCAGTTAACAAACATGCAGTTTGTCGTAACACAAGGTAACAGACGCCATGTTTCTGCATTACAAAACAATGTTGCATTGTAGTTAGGGCTGGGCGATATGGACCAAAAATGATATCCCGATATATTTAGGTTGAATACCGATACACATATAATATATACATCAGTATGTTCTATAAAGTGGGTTAAATAATCAGGCATAGAGAGAAAAAAAAACACGAAACCCAATGGAAATGGAAATGTGACATTTGTTATTTTTAGCGACATTAATTGACGTGAGCTTTCTCTGGTGTCTCCGCCCCTTTGACACTCTGAACGCACTAAGTACAGGCATGGAGGGAGACTAACAAATAGAAAAAGTCATGAATAAACGCGTAATATAACTATATCGTTATAAACAATATTGTCTAATTTTATATCTCTTTTGTAAAAATTCCGATTTATACACCGGTATATCGCCCAGCCCTAATTGTAGTCCTACTTTTTTTAATTGATGGTAAAATATTATCAGAATATTAAAGAAATAGCAAAACCGCAAACAGCAAAACAGCGTACGAGCAAAAGGAATATCAGCAAACAGTCCAAAAACCGCAGTAGCATTTCACAACCAGTGGCCGCCAATTCGGCAAGTTCTGCTGTTAGCAACCCAGCAGTTAAGTTTCATATACTGCCGACGTCACGCCAACATCCCCAACATGTGCGCACGGGGCTCATGCAGCAGTCCCGTTAAGCCCCATATACTGTATAAAACGACTTAGAGCTGCGTGAATTGATTCCATTTAAATACTTTTTATGTCTTTTGAGGGATGTGAAAAGGATTGAAACTGCTTCACGTCTAATTGACTGTTAGATTCATGTTTTTATTTATTGTGGTGTTGTAATTGAATGGTGAACATTGTGTTTAAATGTTGCATGTGGACGTTTTAAGATGCCCTCTTGGCAAATAGATTTTAATATCAATTAGTCTTTTACCTGGTTAAATAAAGGAGTATATAAAATAGAATAAATTAACTCATTTGCAATTATCCTTTTGATAACCCTTATCCTTATATTATCTCTGGGGGCATTAACAGGTATTTTGAGTATATTACGATCAATCTGAAGCCATCTGAAGAAACTCCTTCAACTGCCTGTCAAGCATTGTAATTTACAATGCTTGACAGGCAGTTGAAGGAGTTACTTTCCAAAAATGCTCAACTGTTATTGGAGCACAGGCCACAAGGGGTGTGGCTTGCGATCGGTCAATCACAGGTGTAATGAGTGTGCTCTGATCAAGCCTCTACCTCTGCACTTGTGTGTGTGTGTGTGTGTGCGTGCGTGCGTGCGTGCGTGCATGCGTGCGTGCGTGGCGGCTTGATGGATGATTTGACACCCCATCACTCACTGTCATAGACAGTGTGTGTGTGTGCACGCATGTGTGTGTGTGTGTGCGTGCGTGTGTTTGCTTGGGGGAGGGGGAGATGTGTTTGTTGCTAAGGGTCTCTGTGCCTGAACGCTGCTCCCCATGTATGTGTGCGTGCGCAGGCATGTTGTGTGGGCGCCTTTCATCTCGACTCACTGTCACCGGGCCGCTGGCAAAAGAGGGGGGGTGGGGGGGTGTGAGATGGGCGACATTGAGGGCGGACAGCATATAAGACTCTGACACCAATCTGCATAGAAATGAGCAAGGCAAACACATCCCTTCCAAAAGACTCCCGTCAACATGTTATACAGCAGGACCACCTGTCTGCTAGTCTCACAGAGCCGGCCTTTACCTGATTAGTCTCACAGAGCCGGTCTTTACCTGACTAGTCTCACAGAGCCGGCCTTTACCTGACTAGTCTCACAGTCAGCCTTTACCTGACTAGTCTCACAGTCAGCCTTTACCTGACTAGTCTCACAGGCCTTTACCTGAATAGTTTAGTCTAGGTAACTGTTTACTAAGGAATTTGCAGGTCCAGAAAATCTGTTAAATCTGGGGGTATTAGCATGATACCCCCTATTATTCACCAAATGACTAACACAACTCACTGTTTACGTTGCTTTGAAACTCAACTGTCCACAAAAGTGGAACAGGTTTTTTAAAGATGTAGGAGTAGGGCTGTTTGATTATGGAAAAAACTATAATCACAATTATTTTACACGATTAGTTATTATTATTGACTTTGGAGACAAAAAAACTGTGGTATGTCCCATACTACTTTCCACGTTTCACTTTTACCCTGCAAGTGGCGAAACGCGAAAGCGTGTGCCTGCCATTCAGAACGCAAGACAAAGTAAGAGTTTAATTGCAAAACCTAATGTGCAAAATAATAGTTTTTCCTTGATTGTTTTTATAATAGTCAGGAGCGAAACTGAAATCACAATTAAAATGTGATTTATTGCACAGCGCTAGTAGACAGATGTTCAAGACATCAACACTCAATAATACTAATAATAATAAGAGGGGTCTGAACTGTATGATGTCTATTATAATGTCCAATACCATATGTATTTAAATTCACCTCCTAAACATTAACCATTATTCCACTTCATGCGAGTGTCAAGTGCTGCTAAAACAGCACACAAACTAATCGAAACGTTTGATACGACTCACTGAACATTTGAGTTTCAAGAGTGTAAACATTCACCCAAGCAGCCCGCATCTCATTTTCTATATCCAAAAACTAATAAACATCTTTAAGTAATGTTTTACGTGCGGCCCGGACACCGAATGAGCCAATCATCTTCTATTGATCTGTTCCATCTTCTGATGACCTGGCTTAAGACATCAATCTCCATGCATACATATGAAGTGTTCACTGAGATTAACTGGGCTCTGTTCAGAATATGGAATTACTGTACCTGAATACCTTCTGTGAGAGAGATCAAATATTTATATTTGAAAAAAGTAAAAACAAACTCATGAACTCATGAAAATAATCATTTAACATATATTATTGCACTGCATAGTATTGTTCAGAAATGCCAGGAGGTCAAGATAGACAGAAACCCAATACCACAATACATTCATTTGCACAATCCAGGACTGTGTTTAACCGTGTTGCCACAGAGATTGAAAACACAAAACGACACAGCGTCCCATGCAAGTCAATAGGGAGGTAAACGGCTTCAACCATATTTTCCATAATTCCTCTCTGGGGGCGTTAATGGGTATTCTGAGTATATCATATAATTCTCCAGTACCTAACAATCTGAGGCCACAACAGTGTTTCTGGGGGTAAATAGACTTTGTTCCAGGCCATGCATGGTAGATGGAGCTGTCTGGGTGCTGCCTACATCAGCCTCCACAGCTAAAGGCTGTTGGTGACACGCCCACTTAAGAGACCAGAAGCGTTCCATTTTTGCTTTCATTGAAACGAATTACAGCGCTCCATCTTGTAATTCCAGTATCTCTGGTGTTACTGTAGATACAATAGAGATACAGTCTGTGGAAGTTCGGCTCTGTCTGGAGCAGAGCATTCACAATGACTTGAGAAAAAATTGCGATCGATACGTTACATTTACCCACAATGCCATTCTCTCCCGACAATGATAATTGTCAGGGCCCGTCAACAGATTATATCCTAGTAAATTACTCTCTGCTTACAAAAGGGAGGCGGACACAATTTTACTGCAAGCACCGGTGGAATTACTCTCTCTCTCATCACAGTGTGCAATTTAGAAATCCACTTCCTCTCATATTGCCATGTACTTCCTTTGGCAGTGTTGACAGCAGACGCTACAGACAATGAGGACTCATAGAAATCAACTGTAATTTTCTAGAGACATAGATAGAATGTGTTCATCGTATCGCTCTAATAATATATAATTTACATTTATATACAATATTATATAATCATTTATAATATAGAATTTACATTTATATATTATATAATCATTTATAATATAGAATTTACATTCATATACATTATATAATCATTTATTATATATAATTTACATTT
>JAODOY010084072.1:4282-14661 GCA_025399855.1 Forbesichthys papilliferus
AGTTATTCCATTCAAGCTCTTAGAGCTCATATAATATTAGTACTATAGAGCATTAGATTCAGTCCTTAACAGTTATTCCATTCAAGCTCTTAGAGCTCATATAATATTAGTACTATTGAGCATTAGATTCAGTCCTTAACAGTTATTCCATTCAAGCTCTTAGAGCTCATATAATATTAGTACTATAGAGCATTAGATTCAGTCCTTAACAGTTATTTCATTCAAGCTCTTAGAGCTCATATAATATTAGTACTATTGAGCATTCGCAATGCAAACAGAGCTGCATGGAGAGGCCATATAGCAGACAGTCTCTGTTCTGGGCTGCTGGCTCAGAGGATGACCAACGCTTGGAGCAGGACAAGGTGAACTTGTGCCGGTGGGTTTCTGAACTGTATATTTTGAGTTGTGCAACCTATAAGCTGCAGGGGCAGAACAGCCCTGCCTGTGTGTATATGCACGCTACATGGATATGAAGTGCTTCAATGTCGCATACACTTTCCAGACTAGTATCTTAACACTCCCTGTAATGTAAATCTGTGTGTGTGAGTGTGTCTAGTACTCCACCACTCTATATAAGGAATGTAGGGTGTAAACAGTTTTCAATATAATTAGTTTTTTTCTGTTTCAAAAAGTATACTGAAATCACTGTTTTGACAACCTACTATATCCATTGAACAAATGTACAAATAGACACAAAGTGCTACCTGAGAAACCTTACAGTCGAGACATTCATTCACGTTATCTGAAGTGTCACAATCAAAGGAGCTCAAGTCCGCAAACTTGTTACTGACCGACCTTCACTTGCAGATAAATGTTGAACTCTTTTGGAATGTTCCATGGCATGATGGTAAATGATTCAGAAGTCCATATTTGGGAGTTATTGCCGGTAACAATAAAGTTACTGTGCCTAATACTAAGCTGATGCTAAATTAGATGTCTTCTGAATATTTGGCACTAATGCTGCTAGGCTGTGACACCATCTGCGGGCTCTCAACTGTCCTGACGATGCCCAGATTCTCAGTGAGGAGAGCATATATAGCACTAACACTGCCTGTGTGCTGATCATTGTTTAGCTCTAGACTTTTATTACTTCTAGAATCCAGATAATCTTTACATGTTCTTTACAAGCTTAGCATTGTTTGAAATTGCTCTGTCAAGGAACAGAGTTCTATAAATTTTAGTATGACATGGTTCTGTGCGATAGAATACGTTTCATATTTAATTACCCTCTCTGTTTGAGCATTGTTTGAAATTGCTCTGTCAAGGAACAGAGTTCTATACATTTTAGTATGACATGGTTCTGTGAGATAGAATACATTTCATATTTAATTACCCTCTCTGTTTGAGATGTGCAAAGAAGATCAACGACCAAGATTTGACTGTTTATCACTGTAGCCAAGGGTACAGAACCGAAATATGCAATTCAAATTCATGCTGATCACATCAATGAGAAAACATGTAGTTTGTGTAAATTCCACAGGGGGGCAGCATAACACTGCCGCACTGCTACTATATTAGCAATTTGCTGGAAAGTTACAGCTAAACTGCTACTATAGCCTACTTCTGCCATGGCGGCCTCAACTACTGTAGGCTATATACTTAGTACTAATAACCCGATCAATCCCTCCGGTCACAACATTGACCAACAAAATGTTTTCAGTTATAAGGCTCTAAAAAATTCAATGAATTATGTATCAATGAATTTCCAGCAAATATTGAAATAATAAAGAGTCTCAATTTAATATGTGCAGTATTAAGTGTTTAGTGTAAATTGTCACATAAGGTGTTTGCTTCCTGGTTGCACCATGAGAAGAACATTTCTGCATCAAAGCTACTAAACAATACGTTAGTAAAGTATGTACAAATTTTAGGTATAGCTACTTATACACATACATAGTTGTTGTTGTACGTAACTACTACAGATTTCTTGCTTTTGGTTTTACGTTGAGTCAAGTTCTGGACATGTTGGATCTAGGTGACCACCAAGGCAAGGCATGCAACTTCACAGTTATCCAACAACGATGGATAACAAGGCCGATGCTGTCCTCTGGTAGACGTGGGTCCGATATTGACTATTGACTGAGAAAAGTTATTGAAGGCATATGCTAAGATTATGCTAAGTGGGAGCATGCCTATGTTCATTGGGTCCTAATGTTTCTATGGTCTTATGTTCATAATGCCACGTTACTAGTATCCCATGTTCCCAAATGTTCCTATGTTTCCCAGGGTCCTATGTTCCCCAGGGTATTAAGACACAGGCTCCTATGAATCCCAGATCCTATGTTCTCATGGTCTTAAGTTCCCATTGACCTATGTTCTATGTTCTTAGGGTCTCGTGTTCCCAGGTCTCATGTTTCCAGGTCCTATATTCCCCAGGTCCTATGTTCCCAGGCATGAGCTACGTTCTTGTTCGTACTCTGATTAATTGTGCACTATCGTGACCGCGAATTCTACAGAAGGCATACAGATAATTCTGTTCCCAATGAGTGAGCTGGTACCCAAATCAACAGATATCTTACAGTACAATCTCGCTTGAAGAGAGGATCAGAGGCTGGAGTAAAGTTTCAAACATTTTTACTGCCCTCATTTCTTTCAAACTTGTTGTTTTTGTAAAACTGTAACAACACAAAAGGATATACCATCAATTACACAATGCTATAAATTGTGTTACAGTATGTCAACGAATATCATATCAATCACATTGCAAACCACACTGCTGTAGTGCAATCACCCTTAACTTTTAAATTCTACATTGTTTAATAATCTAATGTAAATAAGGTACATGACGTTTTATATATATATAAAAACATAAGTAATAGTTCATTTTTGTTATCTTAAACCTAGCATAAAGTGACATGGTCAAGTACAATGCAATACGCAAAAAAACGTTGGTCTAGTATTTGCGATTGCTAGCATATAATTAAACTAGAACATCACATTTAGAACCACTTACAAGCGATGCTTTCCAAGGCACGACTGAACAAATATGACAGAAAAAGCAACCGTAGCTGGAAGCTGTAAATCTCACTGTAACAGTGACGTGCTGGAGACTGGGGACTAAACTAGACATAATTTCGCCGACCACAAGGGGGCGGAAAAGAAAAACACAAAAAATAAATTAGCAGTGGAACGTAACAAATGGCAAAAACAAATATGTCGACTGTACATGTCTAATAAGACAAATGTCTAAACCAGGGGTGCCCAACCCTGGTCCTAGCTTAGCTCTATAGTAGCCACTTAGCAGCCAGACAGGGCTCTGAAGCGGGGCGGATAGCCGAGGTGTTTAGCGTCCGTCTCCGTCCAATATACACCTCCCATGTGGACGGCGTGAGTGTGTGTGTTGGGGAAACGTGCGTGTGAGATTAACGTTGCCAAATAACGCTGCTCTAACACACACACACACACTCGCGCACGCACACACACACACACACTCTCTCAAGCAGCTCTCTCACCTGAGGTTGTGTGTGGGGGGGGGGGGGGGGGGGGTAAGCAACGCTCTCTCTCTCGTCCCTGTTTCGCTCCATGCCTCCCACCCCTGGTCCACCACCACCACCCTCCCTCCCCCTGTTATTTAACTGCTGTTCTGCCGAGCAGGCGTTGGGATATGAAGGAGCGAGACCCAGCCTGTTTTCCCTGCCTGCTGCCACTACATCAAGTGAGAAGACTATTTTATTAGTCTGGCGGTGCGCAGGTGGGCTGAAATATCCAGCCTGGTATTACACAGTCAAAAACAATGATCCACATCCAATTCCACCCAGCCACTTTTAAATGGGGTGGGGGGGGGGTCCATTTACGTTTGAAATATTCTATGTCCCCTTGTTATTGAGCGACTGCTATACAGATTTCCATTACGGTGTTGTATTACGCTGCTTTTGGTGTTCTCTATAACCTTTCCACAAGCTAAGCCTTATTCAGGTGCACCGCATATTATGTTTTTGTGTGGCGCCTACACGGAATATGTCATCTTAAAACGTGATGTTTGCTCATTTGCATCTTTCCCAGTGGCTCTGGCTGTTATCAGCCACCCCGCTTTATTCATCATCTCTCTCGTAGAGATCTTTCTCGTAGAGATCTTTCTGTGATGTTGGGCAACTTGTGTGTATGCGAAATATCCTATCCTACAGTTCTGGCGTGTGAAGATTCTTTTGGCTTTGTGTGTTGTGCGTGTGTGTCAGTCTAAAGGGCCATTGCGCATGCAATGACATGTTTACACAGTACAGGACTGTCTCTGTTTCCTTGAGACCAGTGCCAAGTGAGCTGCACTAATATTCTTTCTTTTCTCCAGGCAACACAATGATGATCGTGATCGAGAGCATGTCCAACGGAGCCTTGGATTCTTTTCTCAGGGCAAGTTTCAGTCGTTTCTGCTCTTTACATACAGTGCAGAACACATGTATGCGGCCTGCCTGTCGTGACACTGCACGCACGTTTTTCAGAAAGCGCCCGGGTGTACAGTAATAACGCTCATCGCACTGCTAATCTAGCGCTACCCGCTAGACCTTAGCTGGGAACACTCTAGTGGCGCTAACTAAGAAGGAAAATGCACATAATTAACTGCACAAATGGAGCGTTTCATCTCTAAGACGCTGTGAGCTTCCGTAAACTGTTATTGCACCCCACCCCCTGCTTTGTGAACCATCTCGGCAGGGTTTATAATGATATGAATTAATGGCCTGTTTGTTTTTATTCTCTAACTAAAGAGAAGCGGTGAGCACAAACGTAATGGGTGCAGGATGTGTTGTCGTCTTTTATGTTCATCTTGAACCTAGTTTAATGTTTGTGTGCGTTTATGATGTGTGTGTGATTTATATTTTTATCTACTGTATATTGTGTTTATTAGCACTTTCCATCACTCTTCCCTTTCCACTGTAATCTCTTCACATCTCCTCTCCTTAATTGGCTCTATCCCTGCTTTGTGACCCCAGAAGCATGATGGCCAGCTGACCATGATACAGCTAATGGACATGCTAGCAAGCGTGGCCTCGGGGATGAAGTACCTCACAGAGATGGGCTTCGTCCACAGACGCCTGGCTGCACACAAGGTAGGCAACAAGAACAGAAGGTGTCCTGTGTGGCTGCGTCTACATGTGCGTAATATTACGGCTTATTTTGCCCTCATTCCGAAAAATGACAATATTCTTCCTTAAGATGTTTACATGTCTGCTTAAAATTAATTTTCAACTTAACATGTTGGTTTGCATGCAGCTGAGTGATACGTCCTAAAGATATGGCTGTTATCATAACTTACTCGCTCTACAGAGGAATTTCCCTATTTTTCAAACTGCATTAATGTTCTAATATATGGGAAAATACAACAGCTGGAGCGGCTTGTGCTATTTTGCATATTTGCAACAAAATAGGATATTTATTATTTAAGGTTTCTGCACATGTCGTACAGTAAACAGGCAAGAGACCCAATGCTGTAAAATGCAGTAAAACCCCCATGAGACTCATACTCTCCTCTTTATATGCTCCTAAAACCCGAATAGTACCGGCATATCCCAGGTGTCTTTATAGGAACATGCTAAATTCGGCAAAATGGCGTAATTCTGAAACTCCAAACGGAATATGCCATTTACATGGCACCTATCAAATTTGTAATATTACCATAGCCAGAATAATAGTGGAATACTAGTGTGCATGTAAATGTGTCCAGTGCAACCATGAGTGTGTCATGTTGTTGCTGGTTTCATATGGAAAATGGTTTGTATCTCTGTCACTGTGCATATTTTAGTATAATTAAGTTAAAAAAAATAATAATAATCTCAAGGTGGTAAACTAATTTCTGCTCTTTGATGAAGAAGAGGTTTGGACAGCAATAATGTTTAATAGCATATACATACCACTAGAGGGAGACTATTATACCACCAGTGGAACAGTATTTGTACAACAATAACATTTGCTCTAAGAATCTGCCTGAAAAACATGGCACCAACTTTGCACGAGAGTTAGTCAAGCGGTACAACATGCCATTACTCACATTCTATTTTCTCATCGCTACTTCTTAGAAATACAAGCTCACTTTAAACAACATCCCTTTTGGTTTGTCATAAGTCTTACTGTAACCTAGTCAACAGTTAATAATACTCTTTATTTGTATAGCACTTTTCATACAGAACTGCGGCTCAAAGTGCTTTCCAGAGTGCTTTCCAGAATACATGCACAGTTGTGCTTCCCATAAACAAATACAGATATACAGAGAAACAACATTAATAATAAAAATGGTTAAAGGAATCAAATAAAAAACATGTATAAGGTATTTCCCTTGCTATGTCAGATTACTATTAGCACCTTAAGCTGTATATGACTGGTTAAAGGCATACAATAAAGATACATAACATGATACTGAAATGACTCCAATACAAATGGTTAAAGGAATCAGATGAAAGAAATCCAGTTGAATCTCTCAGCTCGCTGTAGGTTCATCTGTATGTGTCCCTTATCTCAGGTGCTGGTTAACTCCAATTTGGGCTGCAAGGTGTCTGGCTTTAGACCCCTTCAGGAAGACAAAATGGAGGCCATCTACACCACACTGGTATGGGTCAAAACAGTTCCGGTTTACCAGAATAAACGCAATAAAACGTGCCTGTTGCATTTCCTATTCTCCTTGCTGTTTGTGGACGGAGCATAAAAATGACATACTGACGTATTATTGATGCGTTAATTGAATTTTAATTTGATTAATTGACTTAGTGCCACAAATGTGTAGAGGTGATAGCTGCGCTCTCAGCAAAGCAAATGTAATTTCACTGTCTATGTCTCAGCTGACCTAAACTAAACTGAAGAAGTTTGATCTCTCAATAAATGATGTCAAATGGAAGGCTTGTCTTTGCCTCCTCACATTCCTCTCCCTTTCCTCAGCACGGGGGGAAGAGTGTGGTGCTGTGGACCGCTCCAGAGGCTATCCAGTACCACCGTTTCTCCTCGGCATCTGATGTCTGGAGCTTTGGCATCGTCATGTGGGAGGTCATGTCATACGGAGAGAGACCTTACTGGGACATGGGCCACCAGGACGTAAGTCTGTCTGTTAGGCTGTGAGTGTACAGTAGATGTAGTATTGTAGGTGTAGAATTGTTGATGTAGCATTGTAGAGGTGAATGTGTGTAACGCGTGCGTGGGACGGTGGAAAGAATGCCCAAATTGAATTTGATATCATAATATAATTTCCCTTTAGGTTATCTTTAGAGTGTGTACATTATTTACAATGTGATTCATATTCACACGGTCTTCTCTATCTATGTTTTGTCCTTAATGCCATGCCATAATGCCATTCCACTTCATGAACTCTGTGGCTGTGGCCAGCTTGGATCTTATTAAAAGAAATCCAAGCCCCCCCCACCCCGGTGCTTCTAAAAGCGTCCGTGGTGTCTAAGTCCACCCCCTTCCCCTCTCCCCTTCGCCCCTTTAAATCCACATCAGCTCCATGACCAATCCTGTTTCTCTTTTTAAGGACGTTTCTGCCACTTTCTAGTGGCGCCCGCCTGTCCCCTAGTGCCACCCTGCACTCTTTAAAAGAGGCCAAAATCCCTGCGGAAGTTCCAGTCCTTTCAGGAAATGTAAATTGTTGCTGTTTGAGGGGAAGAAGCGATTGTCCGGTCGATAGCACCCTGGTGGCTTCTGGCAGAAAACCTATTATTTACTGCTCGATACGGGTGGGCGCTGTGTTTGCCAGTCATCACATCCCCCTTTCTGTCCTTGACATATATTTTATTATTTATGACGGAATCAAAATTACACTTGACAGCTTACGTAAGACTCGAAGACGAGCAGAGATATTATTTCTGGAATTAAAATTGACTTCTCGGTGGAACAATGTAAATAATAACGTGTGGTGCTATACTGTAGTTGCAGAATGTCTGATTAGTCTTTGGAAACATTTTATATTAAATAACATGTGTCGCTATACTGTAGATACAGACGGCCTGATTAGTCTTTGGAAACATTTTATATTAAATAACATGTGTCGCTATACTGTAGATACAGACGGCCTGATTAGCCTTTGGAAACATTTTATATTAAATGTGTGTCGCTATACTGTAGATACAGACGGCCTGATTAGCCTTTGGAAACATTTGATTTTAAATAATAACGTGTCGCTATACTGTAGATACAGATGGCCTGATTAGCCTTTGGAAACATTTTATATTAAATAATAACATGTGTGTTGCTATACTGTAGTTGCAGACTGTCTGATTAGCCTTTGGAAACATTTTATATTAAATGTGTGTCGCTATACTGTAGTTGTAGACGGCCTGATTAGCCTTTGGAAACATTTTATATTAAATAATAACATGTGTGTTGCTATACTGTAGTTGCAGGCGGTCTGATTAGCCTTTGGAAACATTTTATATTAAATAACATGTGTGTTGCTATACTGTAGTTGCAGACGGTCTGATTAGCCTTTGGAAACATTTTATATTAAATAATAACACGTGTTGCTATACTGTAGTTGCAGACAGCCTGATTATCCTTTTGGAAACATTTGATATTAAATAATATGTGTGTCGCTATACTGTAGATACAGATGGCCTGATTAGCCTTTGGGGGGGGGGAGAGGAGAGATTTTTTTTTCTATTGACCCTACTTAAAATTCTGCTGACCTTCTTCTTGCTTGCTCACATGAACCAAGCCTTCCAGTGAAGAGGACAAAGGTCAAGCGTGTAGTGCCTGGGACATAAATTCACTTTGAACAGATACATTATAGAGTAACAACCATTTTGACGTCCGGCCTGCCCACCTGTGCTCCATGGTGCCCTTTACCTCCCTGCTTTGATTAAATGTGAAATGTCAAATGCTGAGAAGCACTTTAACCATTGCTGCTTGTGGAGGTAGGAGCAGAGAAGGGCTGTCTTGTAACAGCTCGGGCTATGTGTTGGGTTACAGGCCATCAAAGTCTCGCCTCGGTCTCTGCAAGATGGTTTCTCCTCTGACTATATTTCTTCCTTTTTAGGATACTGTTTTCTCCGAACAAATAAGGTAGAGGACAAGCCTCTTGTCATTTTGAGAGCTTGTCTCTTGTGAAGTGTCATTGTGTGTGGTGTTTGAATGGGAACATTAGTTTGATGGAAGAGCTTTGAGCCAGGAACATTGAGTAAGCCCAAAGGGAGGCTTTGAGGCTAGGGCTCTCTGAGAGCAGTTTTGTTTCACACTTGCACACAACAAAGAAGAATTGTTGAATAGAGTCCTTTTTTTTTCTTTTTTTTTAAAACGGGACCAAGTGTTTTTGTTGCTTTTCTCTGATAGCAGTTAAAAGATAACGCTGGTTTTTATTTTATTTTTTTTAAAAGCATTTTACTTTTTTGTTTATTTTATTTCATTGCTTCCACAGAAAGGTCTCAGCTATAGTTGTAACCATACAGTAGAACATGTCGATGTCTCTCTGCGAAGTACACGGTCACATTTAAACAGCATTTAGCAATACAATTAAGCTCAGTGCATAACTCTGCTGTAGTGTAGACTGTATCTGGGGTGCGTTCACACTAGCAACCGACGTTGCTTCTAGACAGCAGGCATAACATAAGTGTCAATGAACCCTGCCTTGCAACCTGCAGGCAATTTGTCCATGCAAGTGGGGTACCTGCACCGATCACCACAGCCAATCAAATTTGGTTTGTGTGAATGTGAACCTATTACGATGAAGCAAGACAGCAGGTGCAGTGTGACCAAACCATGCATGGGTAATGAGAATGTGTGTTTAAGCAAGGATACAGGCAGTGTTGTGTGTATTCAACACTGCTCTAATTAACGTTGAGGCAAAAATCAACCAATCTCTGTGACTATTCAAGTGGTGTAGCAGGAAAATGGCCTCCACTGCTGTGACTGTTGTGAAGCTGTGTGATCATGTGTTCAGCAATATTTCCTTCTTCAAATGGTTTTGAAAAAGTTAACTGTGCACAAACTGCTGGAGGTTAGCATATATATATATTTGTATGTATGTATACATACATACATACAGTTGCACTAAAAAGTATGTGAACCCCTTGGGATTACGTGGAGTTTTGCATGAATTGGTCATATAATGTGCTCTGAACTTCATCTAAGTCACAACAATAGAAAAACAGTCTGCTGAAAATAATACTACACAAACATATGTTGCCATTGAACATAACATGTAAACATTCACAGTGCAGGGAGGAATGTATATGTATGTATGTGTATATATGTATGTGTATGTGTATGTGTGTGTGTATGTATGTGTGTATGTATGTATATGTATGTGTGTATATGTGTATGTGTGTATATGTATGTGTATGTGTGTATATATATGTATATGTGTGTATATATATGTATATATGTATGTGTGTATATATGTACAGTATCTCACAAAAGTGAGTACACCCCTCACATATTTGCAAATATGTGAGCATATCTTTTCATGT
>JAODOY010084073.1:0-14659 GCA_025399855.1 Forbesichthys papilliferus
TGCAACATTTTCGATATGATATTGCACAACGTGATATTGCGATAACGATACTGAATCGATATATTGTGCACCCCTAACAGACAGGCAGACAGTCAGTCAGACAGACAGGCAGGTAGACAGATAGACAGAAATACTGACTGACAGACAGATCAGATGGGTGGTCAGTGGGCAGGAAGTTCTGTCTGGAACAGGAAATGATGCAGCAGAGGAGGATTCCCCTGGTGTGTGTGTGTGTGTGTGTGTGTGTGTGTGTGTGTGTGTGTGTGTGTGTGTGTGCGTGCGTGCGTGCGTGTGTGCGTGCGTGTGTGTGTCGAGACCGAATTAAGACCAAGACCAGACCAGTGCGAGTCGCACACCACATGACATGATGAAATGTGGAAACTGAAAACTATATATATTCCCATGAAAACAAACAATACTAATTAAGATTCCTTTATATTGTAGGGCTGGGCGATATGAATTCAAATCAATATCATGATTATTTCAAACTTTGATTAATTAACCATTCATCTTTATAAAATGTTTCTTGTTAACCAAATATATGTTAAATGTCCTGTGCAAGTGTCTATGCAACACTATTAATTGATTACAGCACATTGATGACATCACAGCATTTTGCTTGAAAAAAATGTACTATGGTCTGATACTAAACATCAACCTACAATCATAAGCCTTGACAAAATGTCAATCATATTTGACATAAAAACATAAGGATGAAATATTTGAATAAGAATAAATCACGTTAGTAATGGCTAGCATCGTAAGTGGAATTATTCATGAGTGGTACATGTCCCACCCAGTTAAAAAAAATATGATTTTGTCCTCCCATTTTACTCAACAGAACTGATCTTTATAAGAAAATCTCAAACTGTACTTTAAAACAGTGCAGTGGCACACACTATCCTCATATTTATGCCTAAAATAATGTATAAACATAATGTTTTAGAACTAAGTCTGTTTTATACATGTTATAATAATGTAGGCCTAAATTTTAAATCAAGACTACGCCCTTGACTAGCAAATCACCGTACAAATCCTAGTTATTATCACCATAGAACGATACTATTACAGTGGACTAGCTAACAGTAGGCTGACAGCAATCTTGCTCATCATTAAAATGTCCAGACAGCAGCCAAACATTTGGTTATTTGATAAAAACCTTCAATTCAAATATTGTTACTGTTACTGTTGGAATTGCCCTGGATGGGTAGGAATGTTTTTTAACACTTAATTTAACACCTAATTTCCAGTATTTTGCTCAAATGTTCTGCATGGGGGAAGGGCATAAATAACAAAATCCTAATTAAAAAACTGTAGTTACAGTTCAAATGTTCTGTTACATAGATTTTATATTAGGATTTTATAAAACGGTTTACAAATATTCTGTTTGCTTACCTCAAATTGAACACAGAAATTAATATTTATTTCTATTTTGCTCTGTTCTTAACAGTTTGAGGCACAACATGACCATGACTTAGATAGACAGCAACGTTAATATATACACACAGACTTGTTCTCTAATGATTTTGAGATATATATCATTTACATTATTTAACCTTTTTTGTAAGGAGGAAATTAGACTAATATTTCCCAATGATGTGACGAATGACAGTAATACGAACCAAGGAAACCATTTCTTATTTCTGATGCTGACAACACAAGGTCATTTATTAATTTGTATTTGTCCTTTATTTTACCAGGTTAGTCTCTTTGATAATCAAGATCCACTTGGGTGGGTGGATGGATGGATGGGTGGGTGGATGGATGGTGGTTATGGTCTCTGCTAAAATAGACTTCTTTGTTAAAAACCTCTCACTCTAAATAAAGTGGAGACATCCAGGTGGAGATGTGGATTAGCATGTGTGTGTGTGTGTGTGTGTTTCAGGGTTGTCCCGACTGCTATGGGACCTTCAGTCCTTCTTGTCGGTTCTGGACTCAGAGAACCTCAGCTACCTCGCCCAAGCCCAGAAGAAGAGTATCTCTGAACTTCTAGCTAAAGTACACAGTCCAGGTACAGTACTACTAGCTGCTAGCACATATTAGCTAGTATTGTACAATGTATTTCTTGTTAGTACTGACATGTGTAAACTTATACCAAGTACTTTGTGTGTTTCAGTAGAGGATGCGGAGTACATGATAATGAGCTGTACCTCATCGTCTCTTAGCAACGAGCTGGCTGAAACACCTGGGTCAGGTTAGTGTGTCTGTGTGTTGTTGCTAAGGTGATGTGGTGATGGTCCCAACTGTTGTGTCTCTGTTCAGACCCCGAGGCTGCCAGCTCACTGCGGCCCCCAGAGGAGGTGAACACACACACACACACACACACACACACACACACACAGAGGAAATGCATTGTTTACATATGTGGCAAACTCCCCACTCCCTTCTTCTGATAGGCTGAGAGCTCTGTGGGGGGAGGGAGTCAACGTTAATGGCGGTTGATTAGCATCTGGTTTACGTGACCAGTGCCTTGCTCTACACAGGGAATCGAACCCCTAACCCTGACAGTGTTAGTGCCTTGCTCTACACAGGGAATAGAACCCCTAACCCTGACAGTGTTAGTGCCTTGCTCTACACAGGGAATAGAACCCCTAACCCTGACATTGTTAGTGCCTTGCTCTACACAGGGAATAAATAAATAATGTTAATATAAAAACATGTTGTAAGCTTGTAATATATACAATTGGTGTAATAATGTACATCCACACGTCATGTTACAGTATAGTCTTTAAACAGGTTAAGGGCTGCATCTTCTTGTTTCCTGTGATGTCAGAGTCCTGCCAGTTGCCTAGACAACAACACACACAGTGATGCTGCTGCTGCTGATGATGATGAAGATGAAGACACGTATGAGGAAGCAGAACCTTTCTTTGCTGACTCAGCATCCACTAACACTGGTATACACACGCACACACAGCCTCCACTAATGACTGTGTGAGGAGGTGTAGTACCTTGTCTGTCCACAGTGTGTCACCACAGTGCAACATGTGTGCAGAGGCGGCTGAGACTGACAGCAGCCACTACGAGTCTTACAGCGAGGAGGGCGAGGGGGAGGAGCCTGTGAAGGACAGGGCTCACTACGTCCAATGGGGCGGGTCCCAGGCCAGCCTAAGCCCAGCCCCCGAGCCCCACTCCCGCCTCTGTGGCCACCTGTGGAGGAGGAGGTGGCTAGGCCAGTGGAGCAAACAGCTGTTTGTCATCAGAGACCACATACTGCTGGTGTGTGTGTGTGTGTGTGTGTGTGCATGTGAATGTGTGTGTGTGTTACAGAGCTACACACCAGACCTTATAGTGTGCATGTGTGTGTGTGTGGTACAGAGCTACAGGTGTGTGCAGGACCTGCTCCCCCAGCAGCAGGTGGACCTGATGGGGGCGCAGGTGTCGTACCGGGAGAGCGGCGGGCGGCTGCAGCATACCCTGCGACTGACGGCCCGGGACGCCTCCATGGTGTTGGGCTTCACCAGCCTGCAGCACGCCCTGCTGTGGGGGAGGGTAATAGCACTCTGACACACAGCCTGCAGCACGCCCTGCTGTGGGGGAGGGTAATAACACTCTGACACACAGCCTGCAGCACGCCCTGCTGTGGGGGAGGGTAATGGCACTCTGACACACAGCCTGCAGCACGCCCTGCTGTGGGGGAGGGTAATAACACTCTGACACACAGCCTGCAGCACTTGCGTTCAAGACGGTGTAATGTTAAAAGTTCCGTTCGAACGTAGGCCTATGGCGGTGGTGGACTGAACGGCAGCCTACAGAACATACAAAACAGGGAACACTTCTACTTAGCTGGCCATGTCACCACGGTCTGGACCTCGGTATTTTGTATACTGGCTAATAATTCATAACTAATACAGATTTATATTTATATATATATATACTTATATATCGCATTTGGCAAAGATAAGTGACTTCCTCATTTGATAATCGCATAGGACTAAGGGATCACTAGCGTGGGGGAGTGAATGATCTTATCATATTATATTGTTCAATCAATCAATCTTTATTTATATAGCACTTTTCATACAAATTCATGTAACACAAAGTGCTTCACACTACAACGTCATTAAAAACAATACAAAATGAGTAAAAACAATACCAGGGACCACTATATGTTATATTGTTATTATATATACCTCGTTTCATCAATGAAAATACATAAATCATTTAAAGGTACATTGATGTCATAAGTCTGGTTTTCGCCATGTAAAAAAAATTATTTTTGTCATAGTTTTCGTTAATAAAATGAACACTGCTGTGTGTGTGTGCATGTGTGTGTGTGTGTGTGTGTGTGCGTGTGTGTGTGCATGTGTGCGTGCGTGCGTGTGTGTGTGTGTGTGCATGTGCGTGCGTGCGTGTGTGTGTGTGCGTGCGTGCGTGTGTGCGTGTGTGTGTGTGTGTGTGTGTGTGTGTGTGTCCAGGTCATTGAGGAGGTGAGTGGAGAAGAAGAAAAGACACAGAGCACCTCCTCTTTGGTCCAGTCTGAGAATCCATCGTCTTGCAGGGTGGGAGGCACACACACACACACACACACACATATACAGACAGAGGTAGTCATGGTTACTGGTGTGTGTGTGTGTGTGTGTGTGTGTGTGTGTGTGTGTCTGTGTGTGTGTATTGCAGTCGAGCGTGGAGCTCCAGGACTCAGACGAGGTCAAACACAACAACAACCAAGGTACTGGTTCACGCACGACATGGGTAAAATGCAGGCCTTCAGTGGTGTATCTGGATCAGACCACGCCTTAATACCGTTACTATGACGCCACGGTTACAGAAACCATCGTTATTATTATTATTATTCAAAAACGCAGTTTAACTGGGCACTGCATCACAGACAGGCTTATTATGTAGCAGGAACGATATGATGTCTTTTCAATATTACCTTATTTATTTCTGTCTTTTCGTTACTATCCCGGCGTGCCTCCTTGAGCTGTAGTGCCACTCGGGTTTCCCCAAACATTTTCAAAAGCACCGTTGCCGTGTGAAGGCCTTTTGCGTCTTGCTGCTGCTGTGTGTCTCCAAACACCAATAATAGGCAATAATACCAATAAAAACCACCATCAATACAATCTGCAGTGTTTCTCGAAGGCTGTGAGCCGAGAGCAGAGATTTGTGGTTACCGCCGGTAACGGATTGATAGTGGCGGACAAACCCTTTTCCCAGCTAGGACTGCCTTGCTAGCTTCTCTAGAAAAGTACATCTTTAAAATGGCTTTGTATTTATATCTGCGACAAGATCAATGTCTCAGTCATTGTAGTTTAAATAAAAAAATGCTTGTGCACGTTGCTATGTCATTTTCCTAGTTCGTACGCTCTCGGACCCAATCATAGGACATGAAAATGCCAATTTTATCATACGCCAACTAGATGGCTTCAGTATTGCCATCTCAAAAACTGTCAACAGTTTCATTGATATCGCACTTATGATTCTGAAGGCCTCAAGGTAGAGGTCTTCCTGTGTCCAAAGAATTGGACCCAATCTGAAATAAACCAAAGCATTTTTCACCCGAGCTGATTTGCATAAATTAAAAACCCAAAAATTGAGATCTGTTCCGAATGGACTTGACGACACATGTACCCGAAAGTACCGTGGATTTTTTAAAAACTGACCCATACCCGTTCGGGTCCAAAATACCCGTTCAGTAACGAAAGAATAAACAGAACCTTAAAATTGTTGGCCGCCATGTTGCCATCAATAGTCAAGGAAAGGTGCAGAAAAGTTGTCTGAGAACCGCACAGGTTGCCACACTCTGCCGTCAAATGATAAAAGGAAGGAAATTAATTCCTGGTCTCAGAGTTTTGGGGTTCCGTGAAGACCTCCAACTCAAGGTAGATGCCTTTCACATGGCAACACGATGGATGAAATGTGATTGGATAAAAGCTCTGATATAAGCATGGAACATGGAAGCCAAGAGAAATGCTGTGAAGTTAAAAGACTGCTGTGGAATAATGCAATACATATTCATGAATTAAAAATATATTAAAATGACAAACGCAAATCAGTGATTCTGGTTGTGTTTAGGCCAAAAGAGAAGGCCTTGCTGGTAAAATGTCAGTCCTTGGCTCAGAGGTTTGACTGGCAGCCCAGAGTGAATCACAACAGATTCAGAGTGTCGCTTAACGAGCTGTGCCCTGATTGGTGCCCAGGCGTCCTGAACGTGCTGATGAACTGCCAGTGGCAGAGCCTGCTGTGTGAGGTGGAGGCGGGGCTCCTCAAGATGTTCGGCGAGGAGGAGGAGGAGCAGGTAGGCGGACAGCGCCCCCCACAGTACACGCTGCAGCTCACAGGCTGCCAGGTGGCCCCGGGGCCCGACGCCCAGCGGCCCCACCGCATCAGCCTGAGCCTGCATGGAGCGCCACTGGCCGTGCTGGAGGTGGGTCCTGCCCCCTGCTGGTTCCTAGGTGCCTCTAGTGGCCTGGACACAGAACTGCCCCTAGTGGACACAGCACTGCCACCTAGTGGCCAGCAGAAGGTACTGACACTGTTCTGTTCAGGCCAGCTGTGCTGACGACAAGGAGCGATGGCTTCAGCTGCTGATGGATGGAGCTGCCACTCAAAATCACCATGACAACAGCAACCAACAGGACAACACATGTGGAACCTTCAGGTTGTCTGTCTGTCTATCTATCTGTCTGTCTGTCTGTCTATCTATCTATCTATCTACTGTATCTATCTAACTAACCATCTGTCTGTCTGTCTGTCTGTCTATCTATCTACTGTATCTATCTAACTAACCATCTGTCTGTCTGTCTGTCTGTCTGTCTGTCTATCTATCTACTGTATCTATCTAACTAACCATCTGTCTGTCTGTCTGTCTCTCCTCAGTGGGTTAGCGATCCAGAGGTTTCCAGCCTCCAACATGTACATGGATGACCCTTTCCACCTGAGTGGCCAGGCCATCTACTGCAACACCTCCATCCTGGAGCACATGGTACGCCCATCACGGGGGTGTCAGGGCGTCGGCAGCCATCTGACCAGGTCCTCATTCTGACGTGCGGTCTCCTCCTGTCTGTCTCTCCTGTGTCCCACCAATAGTTCCACAGCTCTCCAGATGTCACACGAGATTTGCCGCCGGCCAGGGAGTCCGTCACCTATAGCAACACAGTCCTCCGCCACGGTGGGTCACTGAAGTCCAGCCTGGCCAGCAGGGGGCCGAATTTGGTCAACACTGTGTGGACCCCCTCAATTTACTGTTTCTTTTTGTATTGTTTTGGTACTATTTTCACAAATACGTGAACCATTTTCAAAACTCTTAATGCAAAACACAAAACAGATCACACTTCTTACACAGAAAGTATTGTGTTCATTAGTATTATGTCTCACTAGGAGAGATCAGGGTGGTCTTACCAGGCTACTGTACATTGCTTCAGTTAACTCATCGTGTATGTCAAACTTAGAGATCAGTCTTTTTTGACTGTGTGTGTGTGTGTGCACGTATGCGTGTGTGCGTGTCCGTGTGTGTGTGTGCTTGTCCGTGTGCGTGCGTGTGCGTGAGCAGACAAGAATTGTGAGCAGCGGGGCGTTCTGAAGCTGGACATGACGGGGGGGAAGAGGGCGGAGTCAGAGATCAACCTGTCGTCTGCTGGGAGGCAAAACAAACGCACCTCCTTCAGACAGTCTCTGGCCATCTGCAGCGAACGAGTGCAGGTGAGAGAACAGTGTTTGATTGGATGATAAGGTAGTGACTGTGCTGTGTACAGGAGGGGAGGGGTAGTGACTGTGCTGTGTACAGGAGGGGAGGGGTAGTGACTGTGCTGTGTGTACAGGCAGGGTTGATAAGTCCTCTGCTACGCCGGACGGCCTCAGCTAAGTCCACTCTGAAGAGAGCGCCATCTAGCTTCCTCCTGCAGCATGGCAGGGTCGGCCAGAGGAGAAAGGTATGTAGGACTACTGCTACTGCTAATGCTGCTACTGCTAATGCTAATGCTGCTGCTAATGCTAATGTTGCTACTACTACTGCTAATGATGCTACTGCTAAGGCTAATGCTGCTGCTAATGCTAATGCTGCTGCTACTACTGCTAATGCTAATGTTGCTACTACTACTGCTAATGCTGCTACTGCTAAGGCTAATGCTGCTGCTAATGCTAATGTTGCTACTACTACTGCTAATGATGCTACTGCTAAGGCTAATGCTGCTGCTAATGCTAATGCTGCTGCTACTACTGCTAATGCTAATGTTGCTACTACTATTGTTAATGCTAATGCTACTGCTAATGCTACTGCTAATGCTAATGCTGCTGCTAATGCTGCTACTGCTACTCTTAATGCTAATGCTGCTACTAATGCTAATGCTAATACTGCTACTAATGCTAATGCTACTGCTGCTGCTAATGTTAATTCTAATGCTGCCGCTACTACTGCTGCTAATGCTAATGCTGCTGTTACTACTCATCATTACTGCTTCATTCATGCCTCATTATTACTGCTTCATTCACAGGAGTGGGAGACAAAAACTACCGCTTCATAGCAGCATCTAAACCACTGTCTTCATCACATCACATCTAAACCACTGTCTTCAACACATCTAAACCACTGTCTTCATCACATCACATCTAAACCACTGTCTTCAACACATCACATCTAAACCACAACACATCCCAGATCTATTCACTACCAATGCCCTAGCTGGACCCTTAAGAACCAGCCGGTCTGTCAGAGCTCAGGGCAGTGGCTTAGAAGTGCCACTCAGAAGGAAGAAAGTGGAACAAGTAATGGTCAGGCAAGCAGACAACCATGGTCAATGCTAAGGGAAGATATGTATTCAGATCATATCAGACAGCATCTTGGAACAGATCACGGAGATAGAAAACACCTGGGGAGCAGAGCGGAATAGAAACGAGATCTGCAAAAAGCTTCCCCTTTAGCCTGTGAGGGATCAGGCAAAGTTCTTCGTTACCTTGGTTATTAAGCAGGGAATCCTTGTACTAAACTTGCACTAAGCATTAAAGGAAGGGTTATGTCCTCAATGGTTGTGACAACATGTTTCATGCATTTCATTTTTTAAAGAGTTTACATTTCTATTGAAATGCTGGTAATAAACGAGACATTTGCTAATTATTTAATAGTGAACACAACTACTCACAACTTTGTATAAAACACCTTATCTAGTTACAAATATGCATCTTAACTTTAAATACACATCGTAAAGCAAGACTTCACACCAATTAAATGCAGCAAACATTTTGGAAAGTTGTTAATGAACATTGCTGATGTTTTCAAGGAAAGGTGTTGATCAGCGGAAAGGTTCACTGAAGGTCAAATGTTAATTGCGTTAAGGTACATGTGGTGGCATATAGGCCCCCCCCTTCATGGTAAGGGTTGTGTCACAGACTGTACGTAAAGGCTGGCTAGCATGTGAATGCAGCAATAGTCTCATGAAACAAAGAGCAAAATAATCTGTTGCTATGGAGACAAACATGTCTTATTGCTAAATGTTAAAATCCCATTACTGTTCCATTAGACTGAAGATGTGATTGTTTTAGATTACATTGTTATTATTTAATATTGATATTGATTTAACATATATGTAATCTCTTTGCATTTAAAACATTTACAATGCGTGTCCATGTATTGTTGTGTATTTTCTGCAGTATTATGTAACCCCACTGTTTCTATGTCATTGGAATTAATGTAATAAAAGCTTGTTTACACTGTGCCCGTTGTGTAAACATAAAGCTTAACTACAAACTAAAAAAGTTAGCATTGTATTTGTATTGTAATAACAAATACGGTGGTAGTTAATCTGCATTAAAAGTACAGATGTAATTGTGTGTGTACTCATTTTCAACAAAGTGGTTGGACTTCACGCAAGTAAATAAGCATCCCTCTTCCATTCCACCATTCGCTTGCGCTTCCTAATCTTGCCCGCCAGGTGTCAGTATGGCGACGACTGCGTCGCACTGTTGCCGCTGTCGTTGAGGAGGAAGAGTTGCGGAAGTGAGAAAGGTTTTTCTGACGGAATAGCAACCGGGAGGTTAGCCGGCTAACGCGTTAGAAAAGCAAAGCAAACCACCACTTCACCCAGTTTAACCAGTGTAGGAAGACCACACCACCAGGTAAAGCACCGCGCGCTTCGACATATGGAGACTTTGCCAGGCGGATAAGCTAGCGTCGTGCTGGGCTAGCAAGCCGTCCCTCTTAGCCGGCTAGCCAGTGTGTGGCCTTGTGAAATAACATATTTGAGACGTGTCCGCGTAACAACACCATGTCTTCGCGTGTTCTGTTCGTTTGAGAGGCGTAGTGTTCTCCGGAGTGGCTGTCACCCCGTATGGACGCGGCTAACTAGCTAGCATGCTAACGCCAGGGCAGCTTCCTTTTGTTTGTCACGAGACGCTTCCGTCTCTTCGTTGACAAGCCAGCCGATGTGACGCGGGGGCGCGCATGTGTGCGTGTGCATGTATATCTACTGTGTGTTTACTCTCTGTGTGTGTCTCCCGCAGCGCCACCATGACAGCCGCACCTTACAACTACTCCTACATCTTCAAGTACATCATCATCGGTGAGTCTTCTGTCTGTCCTGCTCTGTTTCCTGGGTTACTGTGGCAGACAGACGTGCTACCGCGGTTAGCCCTAGTTAGCCTAGCCCACCAGCCAGGTCTAGGGATGGCACGACCCAACATGTTCAGGCCCGATACAGATACCTATCGAGTTCCGATTCCAGTGTTACATTAAGCTGTATTCCTCACTGTGACTGAGGACGACACTGGGAATCATGTTTGGTGTAAGGAACCATCAGGCTCGGACATTGCTTTCCTACCTCTGTAAAACACTGTAACGTGTTGTATGAATAGAAGGACACAGGATTACAATGTTGTCATTGATGTATGCATTAGTTTGAGTGGTTTGGTTTATGTTAAGTTGTAAAGTAAATGACAGACAATCTCTATTTTAGGACCTGGATGCATATTATAAACCTGCTGCTGATAGTGTGGCCTGGATAGGTTAGACATGTCTGATGCTTGACAGTAGACCTACGCGTGTAAATTAATGCAAGTGGATCAGCCCCATGGATTTGGTACAACTGTCCAATTGTCACTGATACCGATCCAGCTATTTAAATCAGTATCGGGCTGATTTCTGATCTCATTATCGCATCTGTGCCATCCCTACCCAGTACCACCAGTTTCCTACTACTGATGATCCCCCTCTACCCCCCCCTCCTCCCCACCCCCTCCCCAGGTGACATGGGCGTGGGAAAGTCTTGTCTACTGCACCAGTTCACAGAGAAGAAATGTACGTCAACCCAGCTTCCTCTCTCAGTACACTGAGCCTTGTTATGCAGTCAGGACCGTAGCATGAACACTGTTCGCTGTGTGTGTGTGTGTGTGTGTGCGTGCGTGCGTGCGTGCGTGTGTGTGTGTGTGTGTGCAGTCATGGCAGACTGTCCCCACACCATCGGCGTGGAGTTCGGCACCAGGATCATGGAGGTGAGCGGCCAGAAGGTGAAGCTGCAGATCTGGGACACAGCCGGCCAGGAGCGCTTCAGGGCCGTGACACGCTCCTACTACCGGGGGGCCGCGGGGGCCCTAATGGTGTACGACATCACCAGGTACTGTGTGACATCACCTCCACCATCACTAATGACGTTTGCTTGCAAGGTGTTGACAACACACTGCATATGCTAGTTATTTACACTTTGATCCTCTATAGATGTTATTGTTACAAACCTTATACTGTGCCTACTAATGAACAATATCATCAAATACAATACATCTCTCCCTATGTTCCAATAACAATCTTTTAATTAGTAACAGCAGTTTATCAAATATTTATATTATGGCAGAGGATTTGGTGACTGCTCTAACCGCAATATGCATTTGCATGGTGCATTGGCTACTACAAGGTAGCTGTTATTAGTCCTTACCCACTAAAACACTGTTCACTCCTGCTGAACTAGGGGTGCGTTCAGGAGACGGAGCTTTGTTTCCTCCAGACCAGGCTCTTTTATTTCAACATGTTGCTGCTTCTGCACAAGAGTGTATCATGCACTTACAAAAGTGTGTGTGTGTATGCAGGCGTAGCACCTACAACCACCTGAGCAGCTGGTTAACCGACGCCCGCAACCTGACCAACCCCAACACAGTGAGACACACACACAACCCGACCGACACACAACCACATACGCGTGCACACACACACACCTCCTGACCATCCCCAACACAGTGAGACACAGGCCCAATATGAGACACATTTTAGGGCTGCATTTTGTTATAAAAAAGTTATATTGCGATATACAGTAGTAAGCAGCTCTCATAATACTGTTTCCTTTATTATCAAAGCTTTTTGTATTATTTTACATTTAGGGCATTTGGCAGACACTCTTATCCTAAGCGACTTGCATATAGTACATTTGTCAATATATAGATAGGCTGGGCAAGTGAACACATTAATTAACTTTGACAATTATTTAATCTTGCGTTAATGCAGTTTTAAAAAAGTCCATGTTGCTCACTGGGTGTAAATACTCAGAATCCAGACAGAGCGTGGGTCACAGGGGGGTGGGGTCATTTAAAATCTCTCTAAATGTAAATGCTTACATAAATGAATATAATCTGTATTACAGTATAACATCTGAAGACGCACAGAACAACTGCTGCAATACACACTGCTGTGCACCTACCCCTCTGACTGTGTGTGTGTGTGCACGTGCAGGTCATCATCCTAATAGGGAATAAAGCAGACCTGGAGGCCCAGAGAGATGTGACCTACGAGGAGGCCAAACAGTTTGCTGAGGAGAACGGTGCGTGGCCGCTGACTAAAAAACATAATTTAAAAAGTGAATCACAATAGGCGCTCCAATGCTCTCCTTTATGCCAGGTACACAATAGACGATCCTACCAATTTACAAAACGTAAGAAACCACACACCTAACGACTCAAACATGTGTTACTGTTGATCGTTGGGTGTGTGGAGGGCACCGCACACCAACCCAATCCATTCCCAACATTCCCTAACAACTAAGTCCTGAATTCTAACACTATAAATCTCCCACGAGAGACGTTCTGATTTCTTCAGAACATTTTTAAGAACCTCAAAGCACAGTGGACTGGAAGAAAATAGCCTCTTCTCTCTTCAACTGTTGCTGGCTTGTGTAGTGATGACCTGCGGCTCCAGTTCTGGCTCCACAAGGGGGCGTAGTCACTTCATCCTGGTGCTAGGACTGCCCCACACTACAGGGTTTTGGATTATAAATAATGAAGATGTTTAATATTTGCCATGTCGGATTGACGAGGCCCCGATATTTAAAAACCACTTAACATTTGAACCACTAACATACCCCACACCACAGGATAACCATGCAATAAATATCAGTAGAGCCATCGGCAAATCGGGGCGTGGCCATTCCCTGCATGGGAAAGTATCCAGTAGCGTACCGGCATTAGAGAGCTAGTGCTAGGTCAGCTGCAGTGTCCCATAGCATTCATGCTGTTGTTGTTGTTGTTGTTGTTGTTGTTGTGTAGGTCTGCTGTTCCTGGAGGCTAGCGCCAAGACGTGAGTGCACGCACACACACACACACGCATGCACGCTGACCTATAAATAAATAGACAGCTCTCCCGTTGAAAGTCTCAATGGGGGCTGAGGCAACCTTCACTTGAATATCCTGATCTTGCAGTATCACTGCTATTGCATTCTGGGATATTTAGTATTAAAGCCAATCTCACTGCATCTATTTAAAGAGGCTCCTAACTAATCGGGTTACAATTTTTGTCTAACCCGGATATGGAGTTTCCTCTCAGTCTAAATCATTTTTAGCAGTAAATTCTTGTGCATCCATAAATCCTCAATATTAAACATTTAGCAAAAATGGTGTTGAAATGTGTAGGCTATTTAGATTAGCTTGCTTTTTTGGTGTGAAACCTAAACATTATGTACCGTAGGTCACAGCATACCTATCTAAGCACAGCATTCCATTTACCGGAGGCTGTTTTTGTTACCTCAGAAAAAGTCTGTCCACCAGCAAATAACAGTCCCAGCCTCTTCCGTTCATTAGCACTATGTCACATAAGCAACTGATGAACTGCTGAACGCCTGTTGCATGTGCTCTCGTAAGCTTCACACTCTCTGACTTTCAGGAAGTAATTCTGTCGATATCCAGTGGCTGTTAGCATCGTCACTCACAAGTATGTCTCTGTAATTTCTGGTGCAACGATAGCGCAATGCTTTATTTACTCATTTAAAATGTTCAGTGTATTTTAATCCGTAACCGTAGTCTACTACTTTACAGATGTGCAATACCTGTAAAACACAGACTCTGTTAAGTTCTCCTTATTGCAAGTTTAACTTTGTCATTGAGTTACATAGTTGGTCGTCGTTCATGTCAATCAAAATACCTTGCATGTCAAGTAGGCGGGTACAGACGCAGTTAGCCAGCGAGAGATTAAGTAAATAATAACTGCTATCTAATGGGCTTTACATTAGATTCAGCCTGTACTTTTATATGCTAACCCTACAGCAGTCTATACTCTTATATGCTAACCCTACAGCAGTCTATACTCTTATATGCTAACCCTACAACAGCCTAAACTCATATGCTAACTAGTGCTGGAACGATTAGTCGACGTAACCGACGGCACCGGTTACTACATATGTCGATTTGCTAAATGTACCGTCGACTCGGAAAAATATACCTATAACTATGCTCCGATCTGAAAAAATAGTGC
>JAODOY010084074.1:0-14659 GCA_025399855.1 Forbesichthys papilliferus
AATAATATAGATTTATTTTTGTTGTGAATTTTTTAATAAATAGTTTATTCATTACTTTATTATTAATACTTAATTTTTATTACTTATTAGATATATTGCTATTTATTCCAATTGACCCAGGTGCACTTAATTAGTTGTTATAGTTGTTATAATTTTCTATTGTGCTTTGTCCTACCTAGTTACAGTAACTAGGTAGGACACGTGAAAGAGACAGGGCTTGTGAAAGGTAAATTATTCAAATAAAATTATTTGAATTTCTCTTTTATTTATTTTCTTAGTTTTAAATGTGCACCTTTTTTTCAATGGGATTTTATTCTCATAGTAGTATTGAACCCCACTGATTCCATTTGTCCATCCATTGTGACAATCCCTCAGCAAATACCAGACAAAAACTGCTTTGCCCTGGTCTACACCGAGGCCATCATCCTGGGCATGTTGGCAGCCGGCATGCCTGCCTACTTCGCCATGGACCACACCCGCGACAGAGAGGTAACCGCTCAGCCAAAGACCCTGGAAACATTAGAGCAACGCAAAGCATTTATTTGGGAGCAAATAGACTGCGTTTATATAGCACTTATCTAACCTTCTGTACAGTACAGCCTCACACTCTCCCATCCACACACACACATTCATGCACCGCTGGCGATGTCAGCCATGCAAGGAGACACCTGACCACCGGGAGCAGATAGGGTTGGGTGTCTTGCTCAAGGACACTTCGACACCTCGACACTTGGTGAGGAGTTAGCGGGGTTAGAACCAGCAACTTCTCGATAACTTGACCTGATGCGACACTGTCACTCCATCTTATAGAGGTTCTGGTCTCATAAGTGGGTGCGTCACCTTACGTCACCAATTGATCAATGCTATGCCCCGTTCATTTCACCTGTCCAACCTAGTTACTGTAACTAGGTTGGACAAAACAGCGGAGTAGGCTATTATTACAGGAAAACACGATTTTAGAATGCATGATAGATTGATCTGAAACATACTGTAGTTTAATCTCTCATCAGATTGATCTGAAACATACTGTAGTTTAATCTCTCATCAATTGGATTCTCTCTTGGCAATTGTTCGGAATCAAAAAATGCTCAACTGTTATTGGAGGACAGGTGAAAACAGGAGGGGCTTGGCTCCTCGGTGGCTCTCTCCCACAACCCCAAATCATCCCCTCTACGTTAATGTATGGAAAAAGCCACTAGAATGTTTTTGTAATGCCGACATTGACCACAAGGGTAAATGTGACCACATTTTGTAAGCTAATGATTGTCAACTGGTGGGTTCACATGCAGAACAAGTGCCGGTCCACGCTGCGTATCTCGGGCATGGTGCCGTCGGCCTACTGGTGCGGCCAGGCGGCGGTGGATGTGCCCTTCTACTATATCATCCTGTCCTGCATGACCACCGTGCTCTTCTGCTTCTACACGGACAGCCTGCTGAGCACCAGCAACCTGGGTGCTGTGGTGGGTCCACACACACAGACACACACACGCACTGAAGGAAGGTGCGTCTTAAGAACAGGAATACGACAGACCAAACCAAAACAATGTCTACCTTCATTGGCTGCCAACATCAGAGAGAGAACCCTGTTCTTACCAGTGCACCCTGTTAACAGCATCCCATGGCCCTGTGTCTTCCCCCCCACGTCTCCCCCAGGTCCTGTGCACGGTGGGATTCGGCCCCGCCATGATCCTCTTCACCTACGTGACATCCTTTGGGTTCGCCCGCGTCCAGAGCAACAGGGACTTCTTGTCTGTGGTCTCCATGATGGTGAGGCTCCGTGATGAAAGCATTGTGGCCGAGAAATCTGTCACCGCCCGAAAAACATGTGCGATGTCTTTTAATGAAATAGTTTAGAAACGGTTTACAATATCAGGATAATAGAAAGATGTGTTTAGATGGTAATGGGACCTGTTTTTCTTGCCTGCATCTGAACCTTTATAAGACGCCGTCCTGGATTAACAGTCTGGTTGTTGTCGCTGTTAGCAAACTTAAACCCCGCCCCTTTAGCTATCGTTTCACTGTGATGTCTCATTTCTTGTTTGTATGAAGGCTAAAAGGTCAACATTTATTTGTTCATTTTTATTTCTAAAATACTATATTTAGGAGATTTCATAGACTTGGCAAATGCAAGTTTTGAAGTACTTCACTGTGGGTATCTTAGCAGTTTATCTGAAGCTTATATCGTTTATATCAATATCGGAATTATATCGCATCGACCAAAATGAAGAAATATATCGTGATATACATTTTGGCGATATAGTCCAGCCCTAATAGATGGTGTTGAAACAATGTGCAATAGTTAACGTGGCAGTGTGCCAGTTACTCATGCAGTTACACATCACCTGTTGTTAGTCAGAAGGCTTGTTTCTTTTGGGGAATTAACTAAATATGGCACCCGATGATTTTTCTGTGTGTGTGTGTGTTTGTGTGCCTGCGTGTGTGTGTGTTTTTGTGCCTGTGTGTGTGTGTGTGCCGGTTGTCCCCCAGGTGTGTGTGGTGTCTGCCTTAGTGGTACAGGTGTCCTACCTGACTGTCAACTCAGGCCTAACCAGTAACCTACACAACGCCATGTGCCTCTTAAACCCCCTCTACTCCCTTATAGGCTGCTTCAACTGCATCACCGAGGTAACAGACAACCCCCTCTACCCCTACTCTACTACTTATTTAACATTAATTAATTAACAGGGTGGTGATTGATTGTGTCAATCCACAGATGACCTTCCTCTACGAGGGAGACTTCCTCTGGACGAACCTGGTCATTGCAGTCATCTCTGTATGTATCTGAACCTATTTTGACCATATTCCCTCAAATTTAAACCGGGATTCAATTACAATCCAGGTCTTAAATAATAACCGGGGGATAATGGCTGACTTTTGCAGTGTGCAGAAGAACATTAGAGATTAATTGTTCAAGGTAAAATGAAATGTTTATAGTTATGAAATCCTGGTGGCAATTCAATAATGAATTCTGATTTGCTTTGTTGTCTATTATATATTATGTTTTCTCTCTACACAACCTTTTAAAACAGTTTAAACTTGTTACAAGGGTAGAATTTGTATTAATGAGGACATTTTAAATAAAGACCTGCCTCTAATACAAGCCTGCCTCACATAAAGGCCTGCTAGCTTCTGCAACTGAGGAAAAAAAAGGCCTCAGCCACTACTTGAGGAAATATGTTATCTCTGGACTTGAACAGGTGTAGGGCAGTGGTGCGTTCAAACAATGGCGAACGTTTAAAATCATATTCAAACCGTTTTCTGTTTTCTTAGAGTTTGCAGTAACACTAACAGTCTGAGGAGCTAGTTCGCAGTGAAAACACATTGATGCTGGACAAAGGGTTATAGACAACACAACACATACAAAATGTTCACTATTTTAAAACGTGTTCGCACATGAACGTTTGCCTAATTTGACTGCGCCTCAGGTGTATCTGCCGGTGTGTTGTAACACACATCTCATGCTTTGCCTCAGCCCTATCTGCAGTGCATCCTGCTGCTTTTCCTGCTGCGCTGGTTGGAGATCCACTACGGTGGAAGAACCATGAAGACGGACCCGTTCTGCAGGTGAAATAGAGAGAGCTGTCGATGCGTGCTGCAGGCAGCTTTGTGTGTTTTACAGTAGTAGTATTGCATGCTAATTGACCAGAAGTTGACACGTTAGCCCCCGACACACTGCAAGCGATTAGCAGTGATGTAGCGACAAGAGACAATGGAATGCCAATGAGATTCAGCGACTTGAAGCGACGACAGAATAGCGGTCCGTGACGCGAAATGGCCGGGATCGCTTGCAGTGTGTCTCACTTTATCGGAGGGGGGGTGGATGATTCATCCATTACATAACGCTGACCTGCTGTTACAGCAGTGGATTTACTTCCACACGGTGATTAATGTACATATACCCTCATTCTGTACCTCCATGTAGGATCTCCTTTAAGACCAAGCCCAAGGTGGAGAAGTTCCCAGAGGACGTGATGAATGAGGACGAGGATGTGCAGATGGAGAAGGCCAGGGTGAAGGAGGCCATTAACTGCCAGGCCTGTGAAGAGGTAGACGAAACCGAACACGAATTAATGAAGTGACAGTGTTGTGTAACTAGGGATGGGACGATATGATTTCAGCATTTATTGCGATAAAAATACTTATAGGGTTCTAAGTACACATGTTTTCACAAGAGACTTAAAAAAAGCTGTCTAGCTCCCTAAGCCTGCATCTTCCCAAATAATCACCACCATGGCTAAAAGACTGTGTTTGTGTCCCGCACATTAAAAAGATTAATCGGATTTGAACAAAAAAAGATACAGATGTCATGATACAATAACATATTTTATTTCTTAACAAAATGTAAGATCAAGTCAAGTCAAGTGCATTTTATTTATATAGCACTTAATCACATTGCCGTCTCAAAGGGCTGTACATCCTACGTTTAACATGGAAACAAGCAACACCCCCTTAACCTGCTCCTCCAGTGATTCCAGTATGTTTTAGTGCCATTTTTTTAACAGTTTAATGATAATATAAATAATAAGTAAGTAATAAAAATTGACTATACTATTGTCAATAACAATTTTGGCCAGTATAATCGTGACATTACTTTTTCATATCGTCCCATGCCTATCAAGCTAATAATAGCTAAGCTAGCCTACCGTAACGCGTCCTCCGAATGTTGTCCCTTATCGCTCGCCGTCCGGCCTCGTCCGTTTAGAAACCGGTGGTGGTTGTCAGTAACCTGAGGAAGAAGTACAAGGCCAAGAGAGAAGGCTTCTCCCTCAAAAAGAGGAGGACCATGGCCACCGACAACATCTCCTTCTGCGTCCGCAAAGGTGGGTGGAGGTGGTGTCCTCTTGGCAGGGTTAGCTAGGAACGAGAGATGCGCTGAAACCACAGCCTGTTGCCATAGAAACGGTGTGTTTTCCGCCTCTCCGCCAGGCGAGGTCCTGGGATTGCTGGGCCCCAACGGAGCCGGGAAGAGCACCGTCATGCACATGTTGTCGGGGGATACGGAGCCAACAGCAGGCCAGGTACGCACACACGTTTTGCTTAAATGAAGATCCTTCATCAATTTTGGTTGTTAAAAGTGCAAAAGTCCTTGATGGCGAGAAATCTGTCTGCCCATGTCCCCCCCTCCCAGAAGGACTGACAGCTTCTCTTTATCAGGGAGGTCCTCAAAGCCCCGGACTATCCATTAGAATTTGGGGAATTGAGAATTTGTATTTCTCCCATTTTAAAAAGGAGGTGCAGCAGTCTCCTGTCTCTTGCCTTCTCAATGGCAAGGCTGTGCTCGCTGAGCCTGTACTTTGGTGATCAGTCACCTCGGTCAGGTAGTTTGCTATGATGTACTGTCGATGTAGAGCCAGAGAGCACCGCGCTTAGCTTCGTGCTTGTGTTTTCCAAGAGATATGTAGTTTTGTAATTTGGTCAACTCTGATTGATTGATTGGATGTTCTGGTCCTTTAGTGTGAAGTGAACCATTTGGATGAGGGATGTATGTGTAAGTATGATGATGTATTACCTAGGTAGGTATGTTATCTCTCTCTCTCTCTCTCTCTCTCTCTCTCTCTCTCTCTCTCTCTCTCTCTCTACCAGGTGCTGTTGGGGGACTACAGCACTGAGTTCCGCCCAGTGGACAGCCCCACGGAGCACGTGGGCTACTGCCCCCAGGTGAGCCCCTTGTGGCCCAGGGTCACCCTGCAGGAGCACCTGGAGGTCTACGCCTCCATCAAGGGCCTCCGGGGGCAGGACGTGCCAGGCATCATCACGCGGTGAGCATGCTCGGTGCTCGCGCGGCCACTAGGGGGCGGCGGCGTGCACACAGGTGGGCTCAGCGATCTGTTCTGTGTGCGTGCCAGAAAGATTATCGGCTCTGTAAGTGGGAACACAAACGAAGTGGTGCAGAACGCACCACACAACACAATGTGTAGGTGGGCGGAGCTTCTGAGAGGGCACCGAAGGGAGAGGTGTTATTAGTTTGTTCGTTCTATAAACGTCCTCTTCCTGGTTTTGACTGGGCGGGCCGTGTTCCCCCCTCAGGGTGGTGAATGCTCTGGAGCTGAAAGAGCACCTGAACAAGCAAGCCAAGACGCTGTCTGCAGGGCTAAAGAGAAAGGTGAGGAGAGGGAACACGCCCTTTGGGTTTGCCCCGCCACACGGCTCGATCGTGCAAAAAATCCTTATCATGATTATTTTGGTCAGTTTTGAAATCCCGATTGTTTAACACGATTACTCATTGACTGGAAAGATGTGTCAGTTACTGCAGTTAAACTACAGTGAAACTGTAAAATTAATCAACAGTGGAAACACTTTCACCTGCCAACTTAGAATTTCCCTTAATGCTTTTGTTTAATCACTTTCACCCCGGGAGGGGCAAACGAGCAGTGTGCAAATATATAAATTAGAGTTGACTTGCAAAACACAATGTGAAAAATAATCTTGTTTTTCTCGATTACATTGTTTTTGTGATTAAGAGTCTAAATAGAAATTCAGATTAAAATTTGATTATTTGCACATCCGCGCTACAAGCTTTGGTTTCTCCTAACCTGACATACCAGAGGAATTGTTGTTACAAGTCCATCTAGGGAGCCGTATACTGAAACTGTTTTTGAATATCTGTACTTTCAAAAAAATACTTGTTGATTGGACGAACCATCTGGTCGTTTTCGTCATTGGCACCATGGTCGGCACACATAAACCACGCCCGTATAGCTATAAACACGACGCTGATTGGAAAAGTTCAGCTGCTACTCTGACACATTCAAAATGATTCCTAGGCTTTCAAGACGGCGAAATGAAACTGAAGCTAAGGCTAGGTTTTTCCTGGATAGGAAGATACTAATATGCAATCCCTACATCTGTTTGCAGCTGTGCTTTGCTCTAAGCATGCTGGGAAACCCTCAGATTGTCCTGCTGGATGAGCCTTCCACTGGAATGGACCCCATATCCAAACAGCGTATGTGGTGGGTTGTCAGATTAAGTCAGCGGCTAGCAATTCAACATTATAGCACAACATATTTTGGCAGTTGGTAGGCGGCCATTTTGAAAATGAGTACTGTATAGTTACGCACATGAACATGGGGCGTTGATGTCTCTGTAATCGACACCTGCTATTCTCCACTTCTTTCTGACTGTCCTCTGACCAGTCAAATTAAACCGTTGAATGTGTTTTTAAGTGACACATGATCTGACCCCTGACCCCTACCCCTTTGTCACCCTCTCGCAGGAGGGCGATCCGAGCGGCGTTCAAGAACAGTCGGCGCGGGGCCGTGCTCACCACACACTACATGGACGAGGCAGAGGCAGTGTGCGACCGCGTGGCTATCATGGTGTCTGGACAGCTGAGGTGGGTGCTCCATCTCGCTCCTGGACGCCACCCCCAACCCCCCTGCATGGTCCCCCAGGACCAGTGGCTCTCCACCCCGCTCCTGGACGCCCCCCAACCCAGTGGCTCTCCATCCTGCTCCTGGACGCCCCCTGGTCCCCCTGGTCCTGGGGCCTCCGAGCTGTGGTTGTAA
The DNA here is from genome assembly GCA_025399855.1 of Forbesichthys papilliferus. Lineage (NCBI taxonomy): Eukaryota > Metazoa > Chordata > Actinopteri > Percopsiformes > Amblyopsidae > Forbesichthys > Forbesichthys papilliferus. Next base: position 7,506 of record JAODOY010084074.1, read on the forward strand.
TCCACCCTGATTCAAATGAATGGGTCGTTGTCAACCTCTGCATGAGCATGATGGACGCCCCATTCATTTGAATCAGGTATCAATTATGTTGGGAGCAGAAACACATCCACTTTTCCAACCTTCCGGCCATTCAACTTTACAGTATTGCTAAACAGCCATGCAATGCACCACCTGACCACCAGGGGTGAAAAATTGGTGTTGATTGGTGTCTTCCAGTGTGTACAGTACCTCCCCCTGGTGGTGAGCATATGTATCTTCTCCATCCAGCACAGTAGTGTGAAGTTCTCCCCCTGGTGGTGAGCACGTGTATATGCTCCATCCAGCCCAGTAGTGTGAAGTTCTCCCCCTGGTGGTCTGCAGGTGTATCGGCTCAATCCAGCACCTGAAGGGAAAGTACGGGCGAGGGTACAGCCTGGAGGTGAAGCTCGGGGACGACCAGACCAACATTCGCCTGGTGGCGCTGTTGAACAAGGAGATCCTCAGCATCTTTCCCCATGCAGCCCGGCAAGAGAGGTGGGTGGTGGAGGGAATGGGGGGGAATGTTGTGTTGGTATATGTGTCGTTGTGTGTGGATTTTAGTTATTACTGGGTATTCAAAGGAATTAGTTACGTTACTAGTTACATTACGTTATTACTTTCACAATCACTACCCTCGCACCTTGACCCTGCCTTTAACAGGACACGGGACAGTCTGTCAGGTATTCTGGCCTAGGTATACTTACCAGCATCTTGTGTCAATACCGTGACAGGCTACAGGTGGATGGGTGCCCTGCTAAGCTCACAAATGAGCTAGATCAGCAAATCTTTTAATTACACAGATATTGGTTAATGGAAAACAGATGTGCATAGACGACGTAGTTACGAAGATCACCAGTTCCGTTGGCATACAGATATATAGCCGATACACCCACACGGCGCTGAGATGCGTCCACAGATTGAACAGCCGGAGCGCTTGTCTGCTGTGCGTGCAGCCAAGTATACCTGGGTCTTAAGTGTACACACCCAGGTGGTGATCACGTTACGTCTATGCAGCTATTGGGATGCTAATGTTAGCGGGCACTGTCTTGCAGCTTCGCCACCCTGATGGTCTACAAAATCCCCATGGAGGACGTCAAATCTCTGGCTACGGCCTTCTCCCATTTAGAGAGAGGTGAGACACACACACACACACAGACTGGGCCTTCTGGCTCATACAGTAACCGCCTCATTTCAGACGCCTACAGACAATGCTATCTAATACATTGTGTGTGTGTGTGTGTGTGTGTTATTACATTGTCTGTGTGTGTTAATACATTGTGTGTGTTAATACATTGTGTGTGTGTGTGTTAATACATTGTCTGTGTGTGTTAATACATTGTCTGTGTGTGTTAATACATTGTGTGTGTGTGTGTTAATACATTGTCTGTGGGTGTTAATACATTGTGTGTGTGTGTGTGTTAATACATTGTCTGTGGGTGTTAATACATTGTGTGTGTGTGTGTTAATACATTGTCTGTATGTGTTAATACATTGTGTGTGTGTGTGTTAATACATTGTCTGTGGGTGTTAATACATTGTGTGTGTGTGTTTGTGTGTTAATAAATTGTGTGTGCGTCTCTCTACAGCAAAGCAAAGCTTCAACTTTGAAGAGTACAACTTCTCCCAGTCCACGTTAGAGCAGGTATGAGGCTTGTCTCTATATATACTATATTTCTCTCTCTCTTCTCCCTCTCTCCTGCTTTCACGCTTCACACTGGGAATAATGTGTTGGAATTAACATGCGTTGAAAGGTCCACGTTGCTGTCAGAAAGGGATTAGAAGATATGTTCAGCCTTCTCCTTTACTTCCTAAGCAACACTGTCTGTATGCTCCCAAAGAGATGCAATACATTACCATCTCTGGTCCCATAGAGATGCAATACATTACCATCTCTGGTCCCATAGAGATGCAATACATTACCGTCTCTGGTCACATAGAGATGCAATACATTACCATCTCTGGTCACATAGAGATGCAATACATTACCATCTCTGGTCCCAGAGAGATGCAATACATTACCATCTCTGGTCACATAGAGATGCAATACATTACCATCTCTGGTCCCATAGAGATGCAATACATTACCATCTCTGGTCTCATAGAGATGCAATACATTACCATCTCTGGTCACATAGAGATGCAATACATTACCATCTCTGGTCACAGAGATCTTCCTCTCCCACCCCTCCCTCCACAGGTGTTCATGGAGTTCGCCAAGGAGCAGGAGACAGAGGAGGAGGAGGTGGGCGGGTCTCAAAGCACCACCTTCCAGTGGCAGCGCTTGAGGACGGACGGACCCATGGACAACAGCGTCGTACGCCAGCTCTGAGCGGTCGCCCCCGACGACAACGACAACTTACCTGCCCTTCTCCTCCTGTCCACGTGGACGTGCATCGTGCACGCTCGTGCATGTTTGGGACAGACTGCCGCCATGAGCGGAACCCTGAGTGCCCTGGGACTGTGTGTTGTGTGTGTGTGTGTGTTTACAACACTGTGCGTGTTTGCTACTAACCGATGTGTGGGTCCAGGGCGTGCGTTCAAATTCACCACAGGGTCTCACATACTCTACATTTGTATTCATTGCTTGCAATCACAAGTGTGTGTGTGTATTGTACTAATCTGCTTTTCATCTCTGCAATAGGGACTGTAATTATCGTACTGTTCGACCTCTTCATCCATACTGTCGGTGAAACCACAAGTGTGTTTCTAAGCACCGCCTGTTATCAGAGCCGTTCCAAAACACACGACACCTTCCCGTCCTGGCGCACCTAAGCAGGGAGATCTCTCTCCTGCGTTTGTAGCATGGTGGGGGGAACGCGGTTTGTCAGACGCCTTCTCAAAGCTGTGGAGCAGATGCAATGCGCTCTTGCAGTGTGCCCTATAGAGGCTGCATGGATTCATTACACGTGAAGGTCTCGGAGTGGGATTCCAAGCCCCGCCCCTTTTCTCCTATCCTACAATAAGAGTTGAGAATTTATTTAAGCTCGACAGAAACTCCGCCAACTGTCTGTTTTCCCGTTCTAGACTTTTTGGGATTGGGATCGGTCAATAGAGCGGTAGGCTTCAGTCGCTGCATCAGAGCTTCTTAAGAAATGAGCCCAGGTCGCGGATTTATTAATGCCTCGCAGTTGGAATCTGTGGCGGATTCAGCATTTTTAATCGATTAGATGCCGTCGTGTATGAGGACACGCCTCCATCATTGTTTACATATTATTTAAATATGATACAGGAAATATCAGAAGGAAAAAAAAATAGATGTATAAATAAAAACTTCAGACAGCCATGCTTTTCTATATATTTCACTAGTTTGTGTGTGTATTGCTACCCTAATAATTAAAACTAATAGTATAAAAGAAAACCTAGGCTCCAGATATTCTGCGTATCAAGGAGCCAGACTGTCCCAGTATTTCTTTTTTGAGACTTGAATATATCTGCATTTGTTTAAAAAACATTTTTAACATATGAATTCCAATTTATTAAATATTAAATATTAGCGGCCTAAAAATAAGTTGCAAAATAATTAACTGGATTAGCAGCATTAATCATAATTCCAAAGGTATGTATTAGTATTGGCACTGAGAATGAGGATACTGTACACCAATGATGAAATTGATAAATGCCACCTCAGTTTACAAAGTGAACCATTTTAAAATCTATTTAGGTCCCAGCACAAGTTCGCTAAAACCGCTTTTACACCAGCAAACCCACATACATAGTGGAGTCATAAAGGCACTGGGATTCTAGAATATGCACACCAGTACTGTACATGTAGCACATTGTCCTTGTAGATACCAACGTCATTAAACAATAGCTAAAGATGTGAGCAGCAACTGTAATGGGTTCTGAAGAGTCCTCTTTAGGGATATTTGCTTAGCTGAGTTTTAATTTGATATGGGGTGGTGATTGAACTACATGTTTTGAATGTATGAGGTGTGCGCAGTAGTGACCTGCTCAACAGATTGGTTCAACATTCTGCAGTATTGAGCTCTGACACCACAGTTTGGTTTTGAAGTCACACGAGCATTTTGATCAATTTGTCTGGATGTATTGTACATACATACTGTATGTGTGTGTTTTGTATGAAGTAGCTATGACTATGGGAGGGCTGGTCTACTTGCATTAAGGGGTGCATTGTTGGTGCAATACTTTACCTTTCAGCAAGACGATAAATTGTAATTTTTCTTATGACTTTCAGGTGAGAGGAAAAAATGAATAAAGCTTAATATATAGCTGTGGACCAGACCTAGGCTTGTGTTTTGAGTGTCCTTGCCTGTCAACAAAGACTAATAGCAGCTGCTTCTGCCTACTTACAAACCCGCTCAGCACGACGTGTTTTGATTTGACAGCATGACCTTTTACTGCGACTTGCTCAACACAGGCAGCCGCATGGTTTGATTTTGGTTTAGGTTTAGATACATCATGGCAGACTTCTACTCCTGCATGCATCTGCATCTGACTCAAGCTGATGGTTTTTCTTTCTTCATAGCGGTCTTCCCTTCAAAAAACATCAAGGCAGGCTTTCATGCAGGTGTCCCAGATGTTAAGTGTATAGTTGCCTATTAGGGATTGTTTTACTAAGAAATATGACGGGTAACATTGGCAGACTGCTTCTCTCCCATGTTGGATGTTATCCTACGTTGTGGTTGGATTTGAATAAAATACATCTATGGTCCTGTTTTGTCCCATTTTAAACCTGTATAAAGTTTCTGACTGTCGTAAATACCAATCTGTCTAAATGGGCTCCAGAGCTTTATTTGTTATACTTTAGATAAATTGGCCTCTTTTGGAATAACAGCCTTCAAAGATGTTTGTTTTATCCATTCTGACTGTTTCGCTCTCTTCTACCAAACCTGTGAATGCAGTAAAGAGGTCATATTTAATCTTATATTTTACTCCACTCAGTGACGATGAATAAAGTGTAGTTTTGAATTTGGGACTTATTTTTTCCCAGGGCAATATTATATATGGTGTTCATGTCATGCATTCCGTTAGCCCTGCCCCATCCTGCGATATTCACACCTTGTCAATGGCTGCTCGTGTGGCTTCAGCATGATGTAGCTCCTATATATTTATACTTTTTGTTTTTTTTTCACTCTGGCATCTGCTGCCAAAACACACACACACGAACACACAACAATTTTAATCTGGTTCTCTGTAGCCTATGAAGTATTGTAAGAAACTTGTGTTCAAATTAGACTTTATTTTTGTTTTCCTGGTGATGGTATACTTGCACTATTTCTGGGAAATTTTATAACTTCTGTATATTATGCAATCTTTGTAAGATTATATGACTAACGTAATTTTTATTTTTGAAAGACTGGTTTAGCAGTGTGCTAAATGTGGCTCCTCTAGCCTTCATGTCTAGAACACTGGTCCTTATTGAAATATGTGGTCCTATTCTATCTAATCATAAATAAATGTTAATCAAAACTCAGTGTTTGAGCGTGTTACATGCATTGCATCGTAGTCGTTGGCCTACTACTCAAAGGTTATCTTGTAAATATCACTAAACCTGTACATGAATGAGGTTTTTCATACTACATGCATATTTTATTTTGAAAAGCTAATGGTGCCTTTCACCCTAGTTCACCAGTACAGAACACTGAAGCAACAGCTTCATCAGGCCGCCCGCATTTAGACGTAACTTCTTTTTTGATTGAAAGCGCTGGCCTGGGCATTTTTCATGTAGAAAATAAAAAGCTGCTTTAACGGGTTGTTAGGGGAAACACCAGGTCTCACTACGCCGCTTGTGATTGGTCAAAACTGTCAAAAAAAAAACATTCGGAGAAGTTGAACTTCTGCTGGAAAAAGCCGCCAGCGTTAAGCTTGGGGCCCTTTTATAACCATATGGAGCAGACTGAACACGGCCTAAATAGACACTACACATACGGTGTATAATACAATATAAAACAAAAAGCCAGTACAACAGTGACTAGAAATACTTAAATATTTACAATATGTGTAGGTCTTTTCTGTAGTTAAATTATACATTTGGGGATTCAAACTCCTGACATGTCTTGCAAATATCGATGTGCGCGTCCATTGTTCTCTTTCCAATATATTCTTTTATTTTCCAGTCAGAGGGTACAGATTGGTCCAACGACGAGTCAGAGACGACCAACGAGCGCAGCGGTCTCTACAGAATGTGCCTGTGTATGTGTGTGTTGCGGTAGCCCTCGATGCGCTCGGACACCGCCGAGGGCGTGGGGTCCGTGTAGGCGGGTCGCTGGACGTCGGTGAAGCGGAGGTAGTCGTGGAGCAGCACGGGCACTTGCAATGTCCGGATTACCCCGGACCGCATCACCGAACCTGGCCCCAGCACCTGCCTGACCTGCAGCCTGCACAGGTGAGCCAGGCAAGGAACGGACTCTGGAGGAGAGGAGAGGAGGGGGGAGGGTGTAGAATGAGAAAGGAAACAGACCTTAGGACCAAGGTCCTTACAGTAAAGCCTGGCCACTCGACAGCCATCTTGGTAAGGTCAGAGACCTTACAGTAAAGCCTGGCCACTCGACAGCCATCTTGGTAAGGTCAGAGACCTTACAGTAAAGCCTGGCCACTCGACAGCCATCTTGGTAAGGTCAGAGACCTTACAGTAAAGCCTGGCCACTTGACAGCCATCTTGGTAGCGCTACTGGGCAATTATGAGGAAGAACGTGCATAGTTCTACCATCATAAAACAAACGCTAGGCTTCAACGTCATCACCCACTGGTCTCTGATTGGTCTGCCATCTACTGGCTGTGGGTACGCTAAAGTGACCAGACTTTCCAGACTATAATTTCAGTGAAACTTCAATTGGGGTGGACCAGACTACCACTATAAAGCCGACGTGAGCAATATTCAATAGGGAAAACATGTCCAAAAAGAGGTATTTTCCATTTGCAACGTTCAATTTATAACTGAATGCAACTGAACCCACACCTCGAATCAATCAGTGAAATCAAGATGTACGATAATGAACACGATAGTGGGTGCGTTGGATTTAATCGTGGCTATGAGAAGTTGAAACCACCAAGCCTTTACAGGGCAGCAGCTCTGGCAGAGGTAGTAGCATCTCAGTAGTAGCCAGCCCCTTAACAAGACATTATTTCAAATGTAATAGTATAAATATACTGTAAATGTAAAAAAAAATACTATA
>JAODOY010084075.1:0-14658 GCA_025399855.1 Forbesichthys papilliferus
TCCCCCAGCAAAGACGCCCAGCAGGAGGAGAGAAACGGCGTGGTCTTCAAGGATTGGGAGAGAGGTCCGATGACACTTAATCAAGATCAGATTTGGAGAAACTGTCTAATATATTATTAGTGGGCCGAGGGAGAAGCAGCACCCAGATTTCGTGAACTGCTGATATATTGTTATCGGTCAGGGAAAGAAGCGGCCCATAGCGCTATGGATTGTAATTGTGATCTACTATTATTATATTAAAGCTGATTTTGTTAAACTTGGACACATTGTTTCCTCCTACTTATACTCCGCAAATGAACACGCTGGAACTGGAGTGAGAAGACACCACTCCTTTTCCAACAATTGACATAATTTATCCCAGATATTGTCTGGGTGATGTCTCTATATTTTTTACTAAGAATACTACAATCTCCTGTTGTGCACTGCTGTTGGGTGTGCAGTACTGTTACGGCTAACCGATAAAGACTAGTTTACCGTTTTCTGTGTGTGCTGAAAAAATTATCTTCTACAAAGCCCTGGCTTTGTAGGGTAAAATTAACACAAATAAAGTGATGAAGAGTGGAGTTTGCTTGTGGAGCATTGAATTGAGAGGTGATTTTGTTTATATTGAGTTTGTTAGCAAGCATTCTCGAGAATGGCAATCTTTACCTACAAAAGAAGGATCAAAGTGTATACTAAATTAAACCTAATAAAAAAGCATGTCACTGACAGGAGAGGGTCAGTCAACTTTCCTTCATTGTATTGAAAATTAACAAATTAACATATATTATGCATATTTTACATTGTATGTGCTGGCCTACAAACCTGCAGATACATGTATGCACAAACTGAAACAGACACACGCACACACGAATACAAGTGTAGCCTATCTGTGTGTGTGTATATAACAGAATCACATTTTATAATGCATTTTAAGTTAAATAGTGAAATATCTAATTGTTCATTATCGTACAAATAATCAAATAAAGGGCTTTATAAAACATGAAATGCTACAGAGCTATTGTTAATATAAGTTAAATGTTATGTCACTGACTTGTCAAAGTAGGATAATTAAGGACATGGCAAGCTAATGATGGAAATTGCTGTTATAATACTGTAAAAACAGCATATTATTATTTCCACATCGACAAACTAACATACCACAGAAATGTACTATGCTATTTACTAAAACCCTGAGCTGAACCCTGGTAAAGTAATGCAGTTCCCTGTAACATATATTCCAGAGTACTGATCTACAATTAGATCACTTGGTTTGGCAGACAACTAGATAGCTGGGTGTCAGCGCCAAAACTGTTACGAAAATGTCTACAATAGGCCTATATGGCAAATAGGAAACACTAATATAGAAATAAAGGACGTCTAAAGTGCAAGGAAACCTTCAGAGGCTTGTCTACAGTAGTACACCTACAGGGACAAGATACACTTATTTCCTCATGAAGGCCCACTGGCAAGCAACTCCTTGGCCATGTTACAGAGACATATCTAAAACCTTTAATTCACTGTTAAAAAAAGTTGTGGGGATAGCCACAATGCTACTCTTTGCAAGCTAACTCATGTAATTTTCCTTCTTAAAGCTTTGATCAAGACATGTTTGTATATATAAAGAAAGAGAAAGACAGTTTTAGATGTTTCATTCTCAACTCAGAACATGTAGCCTATGCTACAATGATCATTGACATTTGCAAGGTTACACTGTTGCACTTTTGGCTAGCTTTCATAGGCTGAAATATTAATTTTTCTGTTATTAGTGGATATTTTTATAGACAAAAAATGTTTGCGTAGCATGTAGCTTATGTGCTTGCAACATAAGCACAATAACAAGCTACAGTAGGTCCATGGAACCAAATGCTTAGGATGTGATGATCTGTTTCCAATCCACCTGATTCCTGAACGATCTATATGAACCGCCATGACTACAGTACTGTTTTTTTATTTACAGTCAATGCACAGGCTACACAGAGGTGAACACAATAAGTGAGAATAAAATATGGACATCTCATCTTTTACTGTAAGCCTCGAAGATCCAGCCATCCACACCTTGTGAAAAAACGAAATAGATTTCTCAGTGAACTTCTCTGGTAAAAGATAAAGGTCATACAATGAATCATGGGAAATATCTCCAATAAAGAATAAGGTGGATACAGTAGATCCAAACCAGTACAGGATGTTGACCCACAAACCGTGTAAACTGACTTGTGTGTTGTGTGTGTGTGTGTTTAGATACATTTTTCAGCACGTGGGGCCAGACAGATGTTAGTAGTGTCCATCCATTTGAAAGCATTTACCCCCAAATATACACATTGTTTCAACAGTGTTAAGTTACTAATACATTATACGTGTTTCTTTAAATCATTACAGTGTGCACTGTTTATTCCATTACTTCTTCATAAGGAACTTCGTTTTATATTAGGACCAGAACATTAAAATGCCTCTTTAAAAGACAACAGCGCTCCAAAAGGGCTTGTTATGGGGGCTGCCGTGGTTGTTTCTCATTACCAGCCCGACAAACCAGACTGTAACAGTTTGGGAAAGAAGCTATGAAAATGAGAGTGTGTGTGTTTTCCAGAGCTGTTCACCACATTCATTGTATTATTCCTATTGCGGCCTTTGTTTGTGCTGCAACAGCACACCACCAAAGCCATGAATAGGCAGCCCCCAGCCACATAAAGTTGGAGCCTTGTATACTGTATTTCCCAATGTATTTATTTCATGCCTCAAGCAGACTGCTTATGTTAGGTGCACAGAAAGAATAACCCAAACAATACAGCATTGCACTATTGTTTCAGTTGCCACAATGAAAACTAGCTAAATCAGCAGAAAACCCCTAACATGTTGGTTGCCTTTGTTTAGTTACATTATACCAAGGAACTATTCCATTACGATTGAGTGAGAGCATTTTATTGGTGGAAGAATGTGGTTTATGTCTGCACATCAGCACAATAACATATAAATATAAATGTAATATAAAATACCATTCAGATATAAAAATTGGAGTTTTTTGCCTTTTTTTCTTTTTTCCAATTACTATTCTCTACTTCAGACAGATATTCAGAGAGAAAGACACACATGCACACATGTACACCAAGGACAAGCAGTACAGAGGTCATTTTTTTAATTATGTCCACATGTATCCACCGTGAGAAATAGAAAAAAAACAATGCACACATGCAAGTGTGATTTTTCATCTTGCACAATGTTGCCAAAAGTATATTATATTTCCCCTTTGTAAAATGCTTTATAAAATCAAATCACTACAATTTACACATAAGGTTATTATTTTACATTGCTTAAAATGTAAATATAATTGAGGTCTGTTAGAGAGAATTAAAGGTGTGATATTGTGGTTCTGTATGGGCGGTAAAATAAAATGGTGGCATTGTGTAAAACCTTTATTTCGCACATCTGCAGACAAACAGTAAATATACACATGCACATACCAAATAAATAAAGACACACACATGACCGTAACCACAGTGCATTATTAATGTTAACTTTAATGTACCTTGATTCTCATTGAATCACTGACTTTAATGTTTGTTACAGTATCATCGTTTGACTCATATTAATCCATCCAGCACCACCTTTATTGATAATTGACAGATGAAAGAATATAAACATTATTTATTCAGTGTGTGGTAAGTGCACGCACATTAATGGATATGTGACTTATTTTGTATATAAAAATGTTCTGTCTCTACAAACACAAGCAGAACATTGTCATAAATCTGTCATCAGATGAAGCTGTGGAGAATATTACCCACGTCTATAGCAGGTCCTGACACATTTATCCCAGACGTGTCTCTCTACAATGTCTCATGCTGCTTATTCTTCTTTCAATCTCAGTCCAGCCAACGCTGGCTGACTCAAGCATGCTTTATAATTGCTACTTTTCCATCAAACATTTATGACTAGCTTATGTACATATTGAAACATGTCACAGTAACTCTCTCAACTATAAATATATTCACCAGAATGTATGCATGGAGACAACCCCCTGACAATAAATCTAAAACCTGGCCTGTTGACGTACTGTTAACACCTGTCACCCTATGTTTCTAACCCTCCTGCTGTTGTATGTATGGTGCATGGGGGCAGGATGGGAGCGGTGGGGGGGGGGGGATAACAGTAAGTGTTAGGTGGTCAAAGGTCTTGGGTTCGATTCGCAACATGCCCTGTAAGCATACATTAGATAAAGACTTAATAATGGATACCTGCTCCATAATATTTACATTCATAAGTATAACTGTATTTCAGTTTGGTTGAAAGCATCTTGCTAAGATGCAAAGACCTCATTGTAATAAATGGTCAGAGAGAAGAAAGCAATGCAAAAAACCGCTATACTTTTACCTGCCAATTTACGTTAGTATGGTATGGGGTAAAGCAATAGGTTAACATATTTAATATGTGCTTGTTACATTAAAAACTGTGAAACATATTATGAAACATGCATTTTTTCTGGCGTTATTTTTTACAGCACAGTATATTCTTCAAACATATTACCTCCCTATAGGGTGAGTATATGTTTGCATGTGTGTGTGTGTGTGTGTGTGTGTGCGTGTGTAGGTGTGTGTGTGTGTGTGTGTGTGTGCGTGTGTGAGCATCAGTCAAGCTGACAGACAGGCAAATTGAAAGATTACCATGTTCGTGAGTGCATTCATGCCATAAAGAAAGTAGCACGGACACTTTAATTATAGGCCTAGTCTACGCAACCAGTCAGGTTATGTCTAAATCAGAACATTTGAATTGATACATGATCTATACAATTAGATGTTACTATACGTATTATTATTTGATATAAAATAAGACAACTTTAATGTATTCACTTCTTGAAAACAGCGCTTTAAATAATGCAACAAATGTTCTAGCTACTATAGCTTTTAATAAATAATTAAACAACACGTGCTTTCACTTGTAAACTTCAGAGCCCAAAGCCTTGCACAAAAACTCCTGTAAGAAACTAAGCATACATTTGAATACTGCTTTATTCTGTGTTCAGAAATATTTTGGTTATGTCTCTTTTAGGGTATACATATTAATTTGAATAATGCAAGCTGGTGTTTATCTAAATTCTTTCATCAGTTATACCATGCTAAAACTATACAGTATACCTTTGGCTTGTGTGATGCAACCAAGTGGTACTTTTCACCACTGTGTGTCAATCGGAGTCAACACACTTAACCATTATCTCTGCCTACGACCTTCACGACACAGGTGGTGCACTAACCCGCCACCATCCCTGACTGATGAGCAAGACAAATTGGCTTGGAGATGCAGACAAATTCCCCAATTAGTGTAAAGAGGTGGCCGTCAAGTGCCATCGTCGCGTCTGCACCGCGGCTGGCCCGCTTCAGGGAGGAAGCTTGAATAATCGTCATGCTGTCCTGTCTCAGCTGGTGCTGTTTTTCTCCTTGCAAGTCACCGCTTGTCCCCCGATTCATTTCCGCAATGTGGGTGTGTGTGTGTGTGTGTGTGTGTGTGTGTGTGTGTGTGTGTGTGCGTGTGAGTGTGTGTGTGAAATACGTTTTTATGTAACAAAAGAGAAAGAGTCAAATTAACGTGTGTGCGTGCGTGCGTGCGTGCCTCCACCGACTCACAGCCTCAACCACAGGAAGAGTGGGAGAGAAGAGTTTTGGACCACAAAGTGGTTAAGCTCATGACATCACAAGCCCTCACCTGATTGGCTGCTGGTGCAGGCTAGAGGCTTTATAAGCCAACCAGGAGGCTCAGGTTCAACAGCATTACACAGCAGTCAACACACCCAGGACACAGGAGAATACTGACTCCATTCAACATATAAGTCGCTCCTACGCATCAGCAGAGCTCTCCCTATCTGGCTCCAAAACATCCCAGCAGGCTGACAAGGTAAGAGCACATGTGTTAATATTACAGATCATTGCACAGGAATATGCAGAGAAAGCATTTTAAAATTGGAAGAATTATTTAAAATGATCTAAAACAAAATGCAGGGCAACCAATATTTTCATGTGTCATTGTGCATGTGTAGTACTGTAAGTGTTCAGAAGAATTATAATATAAATGCAAACAATTGAGTGGAAATATTGAGACCTTTCAATGAAACAAAACATTTGAGCTTCTTCTTCACAAATTATTACTATTGAAGAACAGGTAGGGTTGAGGAATCTTTATGAAGGATGTTTGCAGGTAGGCTTGGCTTGTTGGTGCTTAAACCAACAACCATGTTGGGTGGGCTTGAGCACCCTACTGTAATTGGCTATATCTGTCACAGTTAATCAAATGTGTTTGTTTTGTGTTGTAGTAGATTGGTCCTCTGGCTTTTCCAGAGGTTACTTGGTCATTTATCATAGCTTCCTCTACTGGTGTCATTGCCCGTAATCAGCCTATGGGAATGCAGCTAACTACTGTACATTTAGTTACCAATCACAGGCTAGAGTAATAGAGCATATACTTTACATCTATAAACAGTGTGTGTGTGTGTCAGTGTGTTTTATTTGTAATTTATTTGGTCCCTTATTTTATATAGATCTCTACCTTCTCGCTTTCTGCCTTTTCTCTCTTGTTTATCTATACCTTACATATTGGCATCTATCTCTTCTTACAGTTTGTTTTTCAGTCTGTTCTAAGCCCTTACCTGCAGTGGAGGCCTCTCCCGTCCATCTCTTTACTCCAACACACATACAGTATGGCCCCATCCGAACCGCTAATTGGAGGGCAGCTGAAGTCACAAGCCCAGACCAGATCCAAACATGTGCTATACTAGAACTCACCCTTTAAAACATTAACACAACTGCACATACAAGCGTGTATTCAAGCGCACACTCCCAACACACACACACACACACACACACACACACACACACACACACACACACACACACACACAACCGGCATCTGTCGTATTTATTCTACTATACACTGTGGCTTTGCCCTCCTGTTTTAAAATCATGAATTATACCGTGTAGGAGGAAGCCATCATTACATGTAGAGCTAAATAGACTGGCCAGTCTCTGGCCACAGGCTTTGCCCTCGCATGGTAGTGATTAAATGTAACAAAAGCTACTTAAACCAAACACAGGGACAGCTGCCATCAAAACCCACACGCTTTATTTTCCTTAAGGCTACCCAAAAAAAGAAATGTCCTGAAACAATTTCCTTCTCTGTCAAAGGGATGCATTGCAGTTTGCTCATCGAAAGGCTTACAGAGAGCCTCTGATTATCCTTAGAGTCCGACTGATGAAAATATTCCAGTTTTTCCTGTCATTTGTGGATCTATCACTGCCATATCACACCTTGTCGGTGTCCTTGCCCATAGATTCAAAAATCATTGACTAGAATTATGTGATTTTCTCTCTGATGACAGCGAAACTGTTTTACTGGGATAACTTAACGTCTTGTTACACTCTGTAATTAAAGCATCAGTAGTTCCTTCCTTCTACAGGGAATCAAGCACTGCAACTGGTGTTTACATTCTAGGACTGACATCCAGTTTAAGCCGACATAATGACAACTACTGTAGTTCGTATATATAGTAGATTGTGACAACCTGCTGTGCCATTTACGGTATGCCTTGTCCATTCTCTTAAACCTGATTATGTTGGTCTTTCTCCGTCCTCTTCAGACCCTAAACCCTAAACAAAATGAAGGTGGCCATTGTTTTTGTACTGCTCTTTGCCTCAGTCCTATGTCGGCCGGTAAGTCTCATGCATTTATATTTTAGCTCACATTCTTTGTATGTTCAGTTAATATGTATAACATAACATAACTTTTTAACAGTATACTATGATACAATAGAAGGACATGTTTAAATAATACAGTGTTAATAAGTAAAATATGTTTTGCAAGCATTTACAGTATACTGTAGGTCAATACAAGCAAAGTGTATGCTGGTTTAATTGAAATGAATGTCTTGTTTTTAATGTAATATACTGTACCATGTATAGTTCAGTTGTCATGATGATTTCATGTATGATGCTGTTTTCCATTATGATTTATGTTTAGTGAATCGTGCGTTATATATTCTTATTATGATATGTCTTCATATCAGGCTAGGAAACCAAGCAGCAGCTCAGAGAGTTCTGAAGAAGTTGTAAGTATCTCCACAACACGTCACGGCACGCATTCATATTCATGTGCACACATTAGAGGACTGGTTTTGAGTGTATGCGGGGAAAAGAATACATGTGACACTCATAATGACTTTACATCTTACTTTGCCCAGTTGAGGCCTGGTGCCATGAACAGAACACCAGCTTTACTACAACGCGCAGCACTTAGACAGGTAAACCTCACATCTTCTAACAGGGCAGTCTTTTATGTTTGTTATTATTGTTTTTGTCTATGATGCTGTATATCACCTTTCAGGCTAAATCTCACATGTCGTTTAGAATTGGCAGTTATGCAGCCTCGTACATCCCATCCCTGTGGCTTTGATTGGCATCTGCCCACGGCTTGGTGTAAAATCCACTGACAGCTAATAAAACAAAATGATGCACAATGTTTACTGCCTCTGTGTTATTGTGTGATGTTTCAGGATGTCGTGGCTGTAGATGCCACAGGGGAGATTTACGAAATTCCAGACGAGGCTACAGCTGCTACAACAAACAGTGATGAAGATGATGACGTTGATGATGACGATAAAGACGAGGTAGCTGAAGTAGGGGATGATGTACGTGATAAATTCTTAAATTAGACCAGTTTACATTAGATAACTACTGTAACTAATTCACTTTTATGATTAGATTGATAAGATAAGATAAGATTTTTAAAGTAAGTCTTAATGCAAGTTAAGTATAGTATTGGTAAAATTGATTATTGATTCCAAAATTGTAAGTCTGCAGATAAAATGGGTTTGCCCAACACATGAAATGAAACGCAGATAAAACCATCTGATGCTCCAACAACTGAGCTACAGTACATGCCTTGTCAAGAGGCCTCATAACAACACTAGTTCAACTCGGTCCATGCTCTCATAGGACATATCATCTAATGTGGTTATTCCATTGTCTCTTCCAGGATGACACCAGCGAGAGCTCTGAGTCCGAGGAGGCCTCCACCCTTTCTCCTGTGACCGAGGTAATCCCAGTGGTAACGGAAGAGCCCACCCCGGAGCCTGTCACGGCCAACGTGGTTATAGACGAGGGGCGTGGAGACAGCAGCTACCCCAGTGAATACAAGTCCATCTATGTAGAGGACAAGTCCTATCAGAAGGGCCCTTCCACGTACAAGTCGTACGAGGTGGTCGATTATGGAAAGAAGACGACACAATACGACATGGCCGATGGCAATGAGGTGGAGAAGATGCCGAAGGTCTATAAGGTACAGATCTACATAGTACAGGTCTATAAAGTACAGGTCAGTAGTCAAGTGAGTAGTAAGGTCACTAAGGTACCGAGGAAGATAGCGAAGAGGCTTTTGGTCAATCATCCTTTACAGTAAAAGGAATACACATGTGGAATGTCTTACCGACTGTCATAAAAACACAAACTAATCTGACCTCTTGTAACAATATGGTATAACTTTGGCTGAAAAAAAATCAAACATGTGATCATTGACTCTGTTCTTGCCTGTACAGTGACATACAGGTGAAACACAGGTATAAAGTACACATTGTAAATATAATCCAGGTAAAAATTGGACTGTGTCGCACTTATCATGTTTTACTCTTGTAATTTCTTTTATTTTGGTTTTATTGATTATGTTTACTGGCTGTTTTTTATAAAGGTCTAACCAGGGACAGGGGTCGCAAATTAGCTAAGGCTACAAACCCTACATTCAATGCATCTATTTTCAGATTACTATAACCTTGTTTATATCTAACCTGTTATAATTTTTATTGTGTTGTTCCTGATAAATAAAAAAAGAAAGAAAGAAAGAAAGAAAGAAAGAAAGAAAGAAAGAAAGGTGGAGGAGATGAGTAAATCTTCTGCTGTCCTGAGCTGTTGCCAAGACAGCAGCTCCTTCCACCATTGTGGCACTAGGACAAATTAAGATAATGCTCTGACGGATTCCCAGATTGTTACACACACTGGGAAGCTGTCCATTGAAACTGTTTGAAAAGGGCAGGCACTCTAAAATAAGTACTTGGCAGGTGATTGCTAACCTGACATGCCAGAGGAATTGTTGTCACAAGTCCATCTGGGGAGCCGTACATTGAAACTGTTTGTGAGTGGCTGTACTTTCAAAAAAATACTTGACCGTTGATTGGATGAACCATCTGGTCGTT
This sequence comes from Forbesichthys papilliferus, assembly GCA_025399855.1. NCBI lineage: Eukaryota > Metazoa > Chordata > Actinopteri > Percopsiformes > Amblyopsidae > Forbesichthys > Forbesichthys papilliferus. The sequence goes on from JAODOY010084075.1 coordinate 10,202, forward strand.
TTCGCTGTCGGCACCATGGTCGGCACACCTAAACCACGCCCGTATAGCTATAAACACGACACTGATTGGAAAACCAAGGGTGTATAGCTATAAACACGATGCTGATTAGAAAGTTACTAACTAGCTACTCGGACACATTCAAAATGATTCCAAGGCTTTCCAGACTGATTCTCACGGCGAAATTAAACCATCCTGATCTCGCGAGGCTAGGTGATAGGACGAACCTGTGAACCAGCGGAGCCAGTTGACAGCCAGTAGAAGAGTGAAAACATATTTTCTATTGAGAAAGGTGTTGTTCTTTGCTCATCTTATAGTGACGGGCTACTCTCCAGTTCAAATAAAACTGATGATATTGCAGCTATATGTTAACCTCTTTGCTGTCTGTCCACCTAAATGCAATTTGAAGCTGATTGACAGGGCAATTTGCGAGATCAGTATGGTCTCACGAGGTTATAAAGAACAAAATTAAACTTCTAAAGAGAAATGACTAAACTTCTCCTGCCCACTGTTGTCCTTCACCAGCAGGCCATGCAGGTGCACGATCTCTTGGAGGAGGACACCAGCACTCCCGAGGAGCAGAGCCAGGGCATAGACACTTCCTCCTCGTCCCAAGACCAGGAGGAGTCCCTGCGTCAGGCCTCCCTCCCCGAGCCGGAGAGCGCCGTCAGCAACAGCGCCGCTAGCAATAGCCTCAGTGCCAGCCAGGAGTCGCAAGGCGTCGACGTCCTGAGCAGCGAGGAGGCCAACGCCGCGCCCGGCGCTGCCGGCAGCGAATCAGACGAGAGCGTTGAGAGCAACGAGGCCACCACCGACATCCCTCCAGTCATCACTGCCAAGAAATGATAGAACAGTAGGCTACAGAGAGATTTACATAGAGAGTGCACGTTAGCCTACATCCAGTTAGCATGAAGTCCCCTTTCAATAGGCTAGTTTCAGCGTAACAGAGCCAAACGGGAAAAGCCGGGACACATTTTTATCTATGCCATTGAATGTCTCATTTTATTTCTCTCCAAAATCACACTATTTATCTTGAAAGTGTATGCTTCTGTTGTGGGTTAGGCTGTTGGGTATATTGAAATACAGCCCACTGTTACATTGAATCTTTACCCTGATAACTTTACCCTTTACCCTGATAATGTAGGGGGTTATAGAATGTTGACTGTGAGAACATCTACCTGTTGGGTACGACTTCATCACCATTGCCCACTCCTTCAACATGTCTGGGTGCAATAGTCAGACCAGATAAAACAAAACAATTAACAATTAACCCCACAAAGGTTGAATCCTAATATCTACACTAGCATTACAGAACATGTATTCATTCATTATTCAATCAGTTTTTTCATCAGTATTTATCTTGTATGGTAGACAAACCTTTTGTTCCTCTGAAGCAAAGCTTGCTGCTATAGCCTACTGCATTTTCAGTATAATAAAAACTTGAATTTTTACGCCATTACATTGCCTTCTACAGTATGTGGCTTAGCTTTGTACTCTGTACAATTATAGCTAGTGTTGACAATAGGACTTAAACACACAAATACTCTCAGGATATCTTAGAGGGTCAAGATAGGAACATTCACTCATGAACACGCAGGAAAACGGCCATGTTCTTTTGCACTTGTCACTTGTCGTTTGTCCCAATATTATTACTGTATTGTATCATATTGTACAATTTCTAAACTATTATTAAATGTCTTTTTTTTAAATAAAGACACCATGGCTGTTTAAGATGTACATTTACTGTACTGTGCTGACAGACAGGCATAGAATACATCCAGTAGTGGTACAATTAGTGTTACACACCTACACAACATTCCCCCTCAAGTCATGTTTCACACTTAGAATACCTCCTGGAGTTCAGTTTGCTTCAAGAATTCAAAGTCATATGCCATGACACACTACTGATATTAGTATGTGCTGTAAGCTACTTCTGAAAAGTACAATCAGTGTAGATATCTATAGCCTAGGGAGAAACATTCCAGACAAAGGTACATACTAAATGTATTCTGTAGCACCTTGTTACAGTATGTAGTGTCTTCTTCAGTGATACACTGTAGTGTAATGCACATTGTTTTACATGGGTAATACATATATAAAGATTGGTGTAGCTATACAGTATATTAGATCCTTAATACTTAATCCACTATAACAATAATAGCATGACTGTCAAACAAAAAGAAAATCAAGAAACTCAAAAGATGAATTGACCCGTTGTGCAACTCAGTTTGACACACTGCTTTCCTGCGGAGATGCAACAACATGTCGTCCACTAGATGGAGACAAATGTATCCATCTCTAAACAATCATCTCTAAGTGTATTGCTTGGTGTTTTTAAGAGGGCTTTAATGGAATGATATGCACATTATTTTTTAACAATCTCAGCAATGGGCAGTGTGTGCAGTGTGTAGGCATTCACAGTGATGAACATTACAAAACAGTTCCTAGTACTGGCCTGCTTCATATTCATGCCTGTGGGAGAGATTGCAGTTTATATTGTGAGATTTCCAGCTTCACTGCACATTCACGGCCACTCCTCTCATTAACCATGGCTTTGCAAGATGGTTGTTTTTCTGTCACTGCACAACACTGCATGATGTGCCTTTAGGTCACGTTTGTCTATATAGGCCGTCTTCCATTTTTCTTTTTGATGTGTTGCATTTCTTTGCATATTCACCCTTTTCTGGCAGCACCCATATAAGGAAGAGGTGTTTTTGTTTTGATCCAGTTCAAATAACAACAACTTGTTTCCAGCATTCCTGACTCCACCTTTAAGTTATGTTGCTGGGAGCTGTCATAAAAAGGCAAACTTATTTTTATCGCATTTCAAAATCTCTTGGTTAATGTGGTGGTGATTTTGTTTTTGTCCTTTCTTGAGAGATGGGTGCAATGAAAGTAGTGTGGTGTGGGGTTACTCCAGCATAAATACAGTGGGAGGAACATAAAGAGATGCTATTGTAATCGGCAAGTTAAGTCTAGAGTAGGTAAATAATGACAAATTATCCTATAGGGCCTATAGAGCCCTTTCTTCTCCATTTAACTGGACGAGTCTACTGACGTTGCTAATTGTGCTCAGCTAATGGCATATGTGCGCTATATTAAAGAGCTCAGTGTTCAGGAGGAGTTTTTGTTTTTGCTATTCTCTGCCAACTCGCACTACAGCAGAAGACTTATTCAAAGCGTTGAATGATTTCATTCAGAAGAATCATATTGATTGGGGCCGCTAGTGTGGAATCTGTACTGATGGCGCAAGGGTAATGACAGGTCGCCACAGTGGTTTGGTGAAACAGGTGCAAGTCGTTGCCCCCGAATCTGTATGGAAGCACTGAATCATTCATCGCCAGGCCTTGGCGAATAAGAAGATGCCCGAAGAGCTGCGCGTGGTCCTGGATGAGGCAGTAAAAATTGTAAACCTCATTAAATCACGTGCCACAAATGCGCGTCTCTTCTCCGTCCTCTGCAATGAGATGGGTGCTACTTTTCAACAGCTGCTCCTGCACTCAGAGGTCTGGTGGCTGTCCCGAGGCAAGGTTCTGTGATTTGCACGAGGAAGTCCTCATCTTCCTTGCCGAAATAAACTCCCAACTCGTGAAGCACATGGCTGACATGAAATGGGTTGCAATGTTGGCCTATCTTTAAGATATTTTTGACCGTATTAATACGCTAAACACATCTCTGCAGGGCAAATAGTGCCATGTCTTTTTGGCACACGATAAGGTCTCTGGAATCAGGAAGAAGTTGGACCTGTGGTGTGCTCGTGTTGAACGAGGTTCGGTGGAAATGTTCCCAACCTTTGAAGATGTTATGGAGAGGGCAGGGCTGCAACTGGACTTTGTTCAACAGTCGGTCATTGCGCATTTTAAGGGGTTGCGTGAGCAGTTTGCAGAGTATTTTGGAGAGGAGACATGGCTTTGCCAGTGGGTGAGAAATCCATTCTCTTTCCCAGTGACACCTCGTGATGGACTGACCATGCGAGAAGAAGAGGCATTAATGGAGCTGAACACAAATATGGACTTGAAACAAAAAATGAGTGAAGTGTCACGTGCACACTTCTGGCTGTCTGTGGAGACCGAGTTCCTCCACCTTTCCAAAAAGACCTAAAAACTGCTCATCCACTTCACCTCCACTTACTTGTGCTAATGTGCGTTTTCCGCATTGACCATGATAAAAAGCAAACACTGGCCAAGGCTGCAGGTAGAGGATGATTTACGTTTGTTCCTGTCTGCAGTACAGCCCCGCATCAACCGCCTATGTGCATTAAAGACACAGACACATTGTTCCCACTAATTTAGAAATGCATGCAATAAACAAAATAGTTATATTAAAAATATTATAGTAGGCCTATTGTGAAGTTAATATATTAAATGTTTATTTCTGTGACGGCGGTTGTGGTGGAGGCGAGTGCAAACGAACGAAAACAAACAGGGATGTCCAAAACAAACAACGAGCCCTCTGCTCGT